>PVHP010002985.1:11734-83153 GCA_004024765.1 Zapus hudsonius | reverse complement strand
CCGCGCTTTTGCCTCCTCACCCTATAAAAATCCCCCACCCCAGCCTGTGGGCGCGCTAGTCCTCCCAGAGACTAAGTCGCCCCAGGTACCTGTGTATCTGAATAAACCTCTTGCTGTTTGCATCCGCAGAAGTGGTCTCGCTGTTCCTTGGGAGGGTCTCCCCAGATTGAAGGACATCTCAGAGTGAGGGTCTTTCACCGGGAACCCGCAGCGGTTTTGAAGCTGAGGAGAGGCTGGGCGGCCCCAAACTTGGGCCTGTATTGCAGACAGACCCCAAACCTCCGTGGAGAGACACTCCCTCCCTTCTCTGAAGGTGGAGGGGACCGCCTCTGAGCCCCGGATGCACTAGGCCCAGCCCACTCTGTGTTCTCCTGCAGAGCTGAGATCTGCTGGGGAACCCTGCTGTGGACCCCAAGCCGATGCCGAGGAGAGGCCGCCCAGGTCTCAGTCCTGCAATGAAACCTCTGCGGAGAGCTTGGAATCTGCCCCAGGGGATAGTGGCGGGAGCTAGTGGGGGGGGGAGGGCTCGGCCCTCTGCTCCACAGGGGAGCAGAGAGCTGCTCGCGAACCCCGTCTGCTCAGCCCAGGGGTTCGGGAGGGAGGGAGAGTCCGAACTCGGGTTCGGCCGGTGTCCAAAGCCTTGATACCAGTTGAGGGGATCAAACCTTTCCGGAGAGTCCTGGCGACGTTGTTACTCGGTCACCATCTTGCTCCGCCTCCAGTATTCAGCATTTAAGAAACTACAGCAGAAGAAAAAGTTAATGAGTTTGAAGACATAGAAACTTTTTGTATTAGTCAGGGTTCTCTGGAGGAATCCAGGCAACCCAGGGGATTTATTCAATTAGTGTAGAGGAGGGCTGCCTGCAGGCTGGAGAACCCGAGTCTTCTTTACATATAGTCTGCTGTTGGAAGGGCTGCCCACCCTGGGGGAATATCATCCTCTCTCCATTAATCCTTTCGGGAAACATCCTCACAGACCTGCCCAGGCGATGTGTCTCTTACTTGATTTCTAATCGCATCAAGTTGACAATAAAATTTAAGTGTTAAAAAGTCTACTCCATGTTAACACCAAATCATATCTTATGTAACACTTAATTTTCAAATGAAGGGAATAAGGCCATAAGTCCACCTAATGTGATGTAACCACAATGTTAACACACTATTTTCTTTTCTCCAAACATATAGCAAGCCCATCTAGGAATGCTTAGTCTATGGTATCCCATAATTTAGTTATCATAATATAGGTTGACACTTAAGTACTGATAATACCATACAATATTACATAGTATATGGAATAGACAATGTGGCTCTTGTGCCCAGAGGAGGGCAAGCATGACTAAGAATTCTGTGAGCATTCAGACCAGGACCCAGCACTCATCAGGGCTCCAGGCTCCTCCCCTCATCAGCACACCCCAGCACAGCCCTTCCCCACCCTACCATGTAGTCTGCCTCCTGGTTAGTAGGACAGGAGGCAGGGAATGCAGAGGGTATTTGTTGCCTCGGGAATGGGTAAAATTAGACTAAAGGCTATCTCGATACAATCTCACAAAGATTTGAAACAATCCTTAAATGGAACAAATGGTTTCAAAATTACTTAAATTTCATTGCAGAAAGAAAAGAGCCATACTTGTAGAATGAAAAAACACCCAGCATACAAGAAAATAAGTCATAATATATGATACAAAAAATTACCAGGCATACAAAGAAACAGAAAAATCAAATCCATGATGATTTTTTCATAGAAATACCGGCACCCTGAAAGTACAGGGCACCTTTCTACTGGGCAGCGCTGCACCATAGGCTCCTCTTTAATGGAGATCTCATTAGCTGTTACACCTGATTTCTCACCACCAGCATGTCTGTTAGCCTGCCTTGACTCCTTTACCAAACAAATTAGTCCATCGTGTCTAAATTCAGTGTCATTAATGTCGTCAGGACATAGGCAGAACGCAGCCAGTTTCTTTGACAATGTGTAACTATCTAGCCCAGTTTCAAGTGAACTCCTTCTTCTGCTCTGAAACCTCATGAGTGGGCCCTCCATGTCTGGGTTCTGCCAGCACTTTCATCTTCTGAATTTCCTCCATAGTGACCCACTAGATTCTGTTTACAGTATTCAAAGGTGAAAACTTCCACATCCCTCCTGAAAACCGGTTCCAAAGGCCTTATAAACCACATGTCAGGTTTATCACAGGAAAGGTCCCACTCCCAGTACCAATTTTCTGTATTAATTACCTTCTCATTGCTAGGACAAAATGCCTGATAAAAATCAGTTTAAGGGGGCTAGAGAGATGGCTCAGGGGTTAAGGCACTTTCCTCCAGTGCCTAAGGCCCTGGGTTCAATTCCCCAGGACCCACATAAGCCAGACCCACAAGGTGGTGGCCCTGATGTGCGCTCTCTCTCTCTCTCTCTCTCTCTCTCTCTCTCTCTCTCTGCTAGAAAATGAATAAATAAAATATATTTTAAAGAATCAGTTAAATAAGGGAGGAAAAGTTTATTTCAGGTTACAGGTCCAGATTATAGACTGTAATGTCAGGGAAGGCATAGAGGCAGAAGCTTGAGGAAGCTCTCACCTTCATTATGAAAATGAAACAGAGAGGGGGGACTGGAAAAAATGAGCCGAGGAGCAGTGAGTTGTGGAACAATTTTCAGCATGTTAATATATGGAGACATATGTTCATATATGCATCAACTTCCAATATGCTAATGTACTCTACCATCTGTGTCCAAAAAGGAGTGCAGCAACAGGAAAGAACAGAAATACTATTCAAAGAATTCACAGCTTCAAAATTTCCAAATTGATGAACATGTTAACTCACAGAGCCAAAAGGCTCAACAAAACCCTTAGTATAAGAAGTATGAATAAAACTTCACCTAGCTGCATCATAATGAAATTGTTTATAAACAATTCTTTAAAAGAAAATCAATTCCAAAAAACAAAAGACACAAATATGTGAAGTTGTATATATTACTTGAAGAAATTTTTTATGATTTAAAAACCTATGCTGTAAGCCCAAAGTACCAGTATATATAGAATCAGAATGGTTATAAAAAGCCAATCAATGAACTATAATGGAAGAACTAACAATAAATAATAAAGAGGGCAGAAGATAAAGTCAATGAGTAGATGAGACCGAAAACAAATGGTATGATGGAAGGTTTACATTGAATGGAAGTGTTCTAAACACTCCAATTAAAAGGCAGACACTGGGATTTTCCAGTTCTGGAATCCCTCCTCCTAGAGGATTCTGTTCTCTCTGTTTCTTTACCTTTTACTTTGAAATAAATTTTATTCTTTCAAACAAAAACAACAAAAAAAAGACACATATCATCATCCTATTGGATAACAAAGAAAAACTGTGTTGCTTGCATGAAACCCATGATAACATACATACACAAGCTGAAATTATATATATTGTATATTATATATATAATAAATATTTTATATATATATATATATATATATATATATATATATAAAACCAAAAGGGTGAGAGACTGGTGGCTGGTTAAGAGTGTGGCATGTTTAGGGCCTGTGCTCTAGCTTATGTGGGGTCTGGGTACCAGGGTCTGGTAAGGGGACCAGCATGTTTGAGGTGGGTGCATTTGGGATATCAGTGTATTTGGGGCCGATGCACTCTAGGTACATGAGGGACACTAACGTGTTTGGGGCCAGTGTGCTCCAGGTGGGTGAGGTGTGGTGAGTTTGGGACCTGTACTTTCAGGGCGCCAGTGTGTTTGAGTCTTGTACCCCCTGGCCTGGTGAGGGGCAAGATGTGTTTGGGGGCTGTGCATTCTGGGTGGCAGTGTGTTTGCGGCTGGTGTGGTCCAGGATGGTGAAGAGTGTGATGTGTTTGGTTGGGATTTGTGCTGTAGGGGGGCCAGTGTGGAGGGGGGCCTGTGCACCCTTGTCTGGTGAGGGGAGCAACATGTTTGGGGCCAGTGCACTCCAGGTGGGTGAGGGGCACTGCATGTTTGGGGCCACAGGTGGGTGAGGTCTGGTGAGTTTGGGACCTGTACTTTGAGGGCACCAATGTGCTTGAGGCCAGTCACTCCAGGCGGGTAAAGGGCACAGTGAGTTTGGGACCTGTGGTTCCTGGGCACAAGTGTGTTTGGGGCCTGTACACTCCAGGCTGGTGAAGAACATGACATGTTTGGGACCACCTGTGTTCTGGGGGCACCAGCATGTGTGGGGCCTGGACACCCCAGACTGGTGAGGGGCCCAGTATGTTTGAGGGTCTGTGTACATGAAAGACACAGCAAGTTTGGGACTGATGATTCAGGACAGCAGTCTGTTAGGGGCCTATGCAGCCTGGGCTGGTGAGGGGTGTGACAAGTTTTGGGCCTAGGCGCCCACTTCATGCTGCCTACCTCCAACCACATCTTTTGTGTCAGACACCATCCCAGAGTGTCTGGTACACCTGTAACCTCCACAGCCTGCACTTTGGTGGATAAAATGCCACCCCACTCCAATCGGCTCAAACCCCAAACAGAACACTCACTGAAGAAATAAGACCTTTATCCTCCCTCCACCCTCCCCACTGCTACACCGCACCTGCTAACCAGCACCCTAGTGGTGCCTCACTCCTACCCCAATTAGGGATCAGAGATATCAGGCAGACATCTGCCTCTGGGGTATTACTATGAACTCCACAATCCACTCAGCTGGCGAATGGTGGGGAATGAGAGGCAAGTGCTTCTGCCCCAGAGTCCAGGCACAGCAGTCATGACAACCAGAGGAGATCTCTGACCTCCAAAGCAACTTCTGTACCAGCCACCAGCCCAGAACTGCTGGCACAACTGTAACCTCTGCAACCCGTGAGTCAGTGGATACAGCACCATCTCACTCTGATCTGGCTTAAACACAAAACAGAACGTCACTGGAGACCCTACAAGGGCCAATATTTGCTCCCTCCTTAGGAAAACCAGACTTTCATCCCGAGATAAAAGAACACAGGAAGCTGAGAGCTCCCCACCAAGGTCACCTAGTCCTACAATAGAAGCTACCGCTGAAAATATAAGGGAGACAACAGCAGTAAAATTCCAAAACGAGAGACAATAAGCTCAGGAAATAATTGCAAGGAGACTCCATCCAAAATAATGGCTGAACTGGAAACAAAATTCAAAAAGCGCAGAAATTAAGTGGAACAGAATCAGATCACACAGCACACACATAGGTTCATCACATTGCATAAAGGAAAACTTACTTGACAGCAAATCAGAAACAAGCTCCAATTCCACCATAAGGAGAGAGGTCATCCAAACAAAAAATCAGCAGTGAAACAATAGGTCTTAACAACACCTTAGATCAATTGGACCTAACAAATGACTATAGAACATTCCACCCAAATTCTACAGAATATACATTTTTTTCTTTTTTTATTGTCCATAATAAGTATATTTATATTCTTTTTATAAAAAATATATTTTATTTATTTACTTGAGAGAGAGAGAGAGAGAATGGGTGCACCACAGCCTCCAGCCACTGTAAATGAACTCCAGATGCATGTGCTACTTTGTGCATTTGGCTTTCTGTGGGTACTGGGAAACAGAACTCCGGTCCTTCTGCATTGCAGGCAAACACCTTAACTGCTAAGCCATATCTCCAGCCCAGAATACATATTCTTCTCAGCAGCCCACAGAACCTCCTCCAAAATAGACCACATATTAGGACATAAAGCATGCCTCCATAAATTCAGGAAAATTGACATACCTCCCTATAACATATCAAACCGCAATGCATTAAAGCTAGAAATTAACAAGAGGAACAACAGAAACCACACCAGCTCCTGGAGACTGAACAATATGCTATTAAATAATGAATGGATATAGAAGTAATCAAAAAGTAAAATGAAAATTTTCTTGAACAAAATGGTAATGAAAACACACATATCAAAGCTTCTGAGACATAATGAAGGCAGTCCTAAGGGTAAAATTTATAGTGCTAAATGCTTTCATAACAAAAACAGGAAGATCTCAAATTAATAGCCTAACCACCACACCTAAAAGTATAGGAAAACAAGAACAATCTAATCCTGGGAGCTGCAAGTAGGAAATAATTAAGATGAGAGCAGAGATTAAAGAGTTGGAAACAAAGAAAATTGACTAAAAGAATAGCTTGTTCTTTAAAAAAAATAAACAAGATTGATATGCCCCTGACAAATTTTATCAAATGAAAAAAAGAGAAGATCCAAATTAACAAAATTAGAAATTAAAAGAGAGAGGTCATCACAAACACCAATGAAATTGGAAGCATCATCAGGACATTTCAAAAACCTCTACTCCTCAAAATTGGAGAACATGGAAGAAATGGATGAATTCCTAGACACATACCACCTACCAAAACTAAACCCAGAACAGATAAATCTCCTAAAGAAATCTATTACATCCAGCAAGATTGAAAATATAATAAAAAATTCCTCCCAAAAGGAAAAGTGACCTGTTGGATTCTCAGACAAATTTTACCAAATCTTCATAGTAGAACTGAAACCACTATGTCTCAAAAAAAAAAAAAAACTATTGGAGAACAGGGAATACTCCCCAACTCCAGCTCCTTCTATGAAGCATATGCCTTCTATCACCCTTATACCAAAACCAGACAGAGAAACAAGAAAGGAAAACTATAGACTTATATCCCTGATGAACTTAGATGCAAAAATCCTGAAGAAAATCCTAGCAAACCTAATTCAACTAAACATCCAAATGATTATCCACCTTGACCAGGTAGACATCATCTCAGGGATGCAGGGACACTTTGATGCTTCAACATAAGAAAGTCGATTAATGTAATTCACCACATTAATAATCTCAACCACAAGAACCACATGATCATTTCAATCAATACAGAAAAGGTCTTCAACAAAATACAACATCATTTCATGATCAAAACACTTGAGATACTGGGCATGGAGGGCTTATGCCTCAACAGAATAAAGCCTACATGCAAGACACCTAAATCCCAAATCATACTCAATGGGGAGAGATTCAAGGGGTTCCTATTAAGATCGGGAACAAAACAGGTGCCCACTCTCACCAATAAATCAGAGAAAGACATAAAAGGGATACAAATCAGAAAGGAAGAAATCAAACTAGCCCTATTTGCAGATGACATGATCCTATACAGGCCTGCAAGGCTCTACCACAAAACTCCTAAAGGTGATGAATTCCTCAGTAAAGTGGCAGGAAACAAAATTAACACACAAAAGTCAGTAGCCTTCCTGAAAGCAAATGACAAGCATACAGAAAAAGAAATCAGCGAGAAAGTCCCATTTACAATAGACACCCATACAAATAATCAAATGCCTTGGAATAACACTAACCAAGGCTGTGAAAGACCTATACAATGAAAACATAAAAACACTCATGAAGAAATAGAGGAGGACATGAGAAAATGGAAACACCTTCCAGCACCTGGAAAGGTAGAATTAATATTGTGAAAATGTCAATTCTACCAAAGGCAATGTACAGATTCAATGCAATACCAATAAAAATCCTAGCATCATTTATATGATAATTCATATGGAATGGCAGAAGGCCTCTGTGGTGGCTTTGTTGTCAACTTGACCTTTTTAGTAATCTTAGGTGGGTCTTTGATGTTGTTCACAGGAATGCAGCCTCTCAGTAGGGAGCAGGATATTAGGAAGCTCAGGGGAGCTAGAAATGAACATCCCTTTCTAGGAAGTCAGTGCAGGAAGGAAATTTCAGAGACTCAGGAAGCCATTAAGTCTGGTATAAGGTTGCAAGACCCCATCCTAAGGCTATATAAAGGAGGAGAAAAATCTCTCTCCCCCCTCCCTGCCTGTTTGCTGTTGTGTGTGTGTGGTGCTGGTGATGGTTTTTCTCTTTCTGCTTGAGCTGTGAAAAGGGGGGAGGCAGCCTCTTTTGCCATTATGGAACTTCCCCTGGATCCATAGCTTCAATAAATCCTTTCTCCCATAACTGCCTGGTTTGGAGATTCATCCCAGCACCATGTGACCGACTACAACAGCCTCAGATATCCAAAAATATCCTCAGCAAAAGAAAGACCTTGGGTCATATCACTATGTCTGACCTAGAGCTATATACCACAAATTCATAGTAGCAAAAACTGCATGGTACTGACATGAAAACAGACAGACCAATGGAACAGAATTGAAAACCCAGCCTTTACCTCAAGTAACTACAAACTACTTGATCTTTGACAAATGTGACAACAATGTACCCTGGGGAGGGGAAACATCTTTAATTGTGCTGGACAAATTGGATAGCAACATGCAAAAAAAAAAAAAAAGCGAAACTGGACCCACTCCTCTCACCATGCACAAAAGTCAACTCAAAAGGGGTTAAAAACCTGAAAAGACTTGAAACTCTTAAATAATTAGAAAAAATAGGGGGAAATTTCCACCAGATAGAAGTGGGGAAAGACTTCCTGAACATTACTCTAGTAACCTTGGAAATTCAATAATCACTTAAGCAATGGGATCTCATCAAGCTAAGAAAGACTTTTGTACAGACAAACATACCATACACAGAGCCTACAAACCACCATCAGATTGGGAAAAAAATCTTTGCCAGCTAGACCATGGACAGAGAGATAATATCTAGAATGCACAAAGAACTCAAAAAAATTAAGTAATAAAATAATAAAACAACACACTTAAAAATTGGGACATTGGGGCTGGAGAGAGGGCTCAGTAGTTAAGGTGCTTGCCTGCAAAGTCTAATGATCTGGGGTAGATTCCCCAGTTCCTATGTAAAGCCAGGTGCCCCAAATGGCATGTGCATCTGGACTTCATGTGCAGTGGCCAGAGGCCCTGGCATGCCCGTTCTTTTTTCTCTCTCTCCTCCCCCTCTCTCTCCTTAAAAATAAATAAATGAATGCTATTCATAACCTCCTACTCCATGGACAGATCCAGTATGCCCACTGAGGAAGGTCCCCAGTGGGATGGGGACAGAGAGGAGGGAAATGGTGGTACCATCACAAGATTTTTTTTTTCATACAATGTATCTAATTATTGACAATAAAGATAATTTAAAAAAATTTAGAAGCAACCCAAAATGTCAGAAAACTAATAAATAGGAAAAAATGTAAAAAAAAAAGTGAAATATGATGATTTGAAACAAAGTTGTTGTTTCTGTTGGAATGAATTCTGAATTATTTACTGAAGGCCATACAAAAGAAGAAATACAAAGGGCTAATGCTTATGAAAATGTTCATCATCCTTAATCATCAGGGAAATGCAAATTAAAACAACTATGAGATTCACCTTATGCCAGCTAGGATGGCAATCATTAAAAAAATTAATAACAATAGATGCTGGCAAGTGTCATGGTTTGATCCAGGTGTGCCCCACAAACAAATGAATGAATTCTGGGTAATCAATCCTCAGCTGGTGTCAGTTTGGATTTTACAAACTCTATGGAGCTGTGTTGATGGGGGTTACTTTTGGGGGTTATAAACCAGCTTCCCCTTGACAGTGTTTGGCACACCTTTCTGCTGCTGTTTCCAGTGCTGTGGCGGAGGTGATGTCCACTCCTCTGCTCATGCCTCGTTTTCCCTGCCAGGATGGAGTCTCCCCTCGAGTTCATAACCAAATAAACCCATTCCTCCACAAGCTGCTTTTGTTCAGGTTCTTTCTGCACAGCAACTAGGAAGCTGACTGCAACAGCAGGGATATGGGGGAAAGGGATCCTCATTCACTGCTGGTAGAAGTGCAAACTTGTACAACCACCGCAGAAATCAGTGTGGAAGCTCCTGAACAAGTTGAAAATAGAGCTGTCCCTGTACTGGGTATCGACCGTAGGCTCCTCTCTTCAGTACAGAGACTCTGGTCAACCATGTTTATAGCTTCTCAATTCACAATAACGATGAACTGGAATCAACCCAGATGCCCATTGCTGGACCAATGGATATCAAAGTTGTGGTATATATACAATGTAATTCTACTCAGAAAGTAAGGAAAATGTCATAATAAAATTAGCAGGAAAATGGATGGACTTGGAATAGATCATAACTCAGTGAGCTCACACAAGCATAGAAAGACAAACACCACATATTCTCCTTCATCTGCAGTTCCTAACCAGGAAGAGCTTGAGTTGCAAGCAAACCTGACAAGCAACTTGAGGGTCAGATAATAGGGATGGAAGGGCTTGGGAGGGCAGGGGGAGATACACACAAAACTAAATCCAAAGTGATTCCTTACCCCTGGACAGTAGGCTAAAAGATACAACCCTCCAATGGAATGTGGGGCATCATCTGGGAAAAAGATGATGGCCTAAGCCTAATACATTTGGAACTGGCTGGTAGCTCCCAATACCAGACATTGGCTACTACCCACATTGAGCCGTTGATTCGAGAAACCTACGAGGTCCCCCAAACAAGACAGGCTTCTGTCAAAGCATTTGATTACCCACCTGAGGTAAAAGATAAGATCTTATTGCTGAAGACACCACAGGCTACCAACATGCAACATCAAGAGACCTGGCTGGCACTTGGAAGGAAGCCAGTTCCCACAAGGTTAGTCCAAAGAGTTCTAGAAAGCACTACATGAGCTACTAAGGGAAATTGGCCAACAATGTTGGGAGAAAGCAGGGAGCATTACTGTATACCAGCAACCAACATGACAAGATGTACACATCTGTGCCCTAGTGTCACTCATCCGAGGTGGGGAAGAGATGCTCAGTGACAAGGAGCCCACAGCCGGAATTGGGAACCAAACCAAACTCCTATGGAGACCAAGAATCGGGGCTCCAAGGGGAAGGCTCATTAACCATCGGCCTAAAGGGAGGATATGCTCATTACAATCTCACCAAATTAACAATGTTTATCCCATTTAACCCATGATGATCTCACTCTCCATTGGAGAGAATATTTTTATTTTTCAGAAGGCAGGGAGAACCGAGGACAACCTAATTCTACCAATCAGAGCAGAAATGACAGCAGACTTCTGGCAGGAGTCTAACATATCAGCTAGGGCCCAGGTGAAACCACAGAGGCAGTGGTGTGATAAGTAAGAGTGCTGACCCACAGCAAGCTCATCGACCTGTGCCAGAACCATGGAGACAGACACTGAGGATACTCAAAATATTCCAAAGGAGAATTCCAGAAGCTGCTAAAGGCTCAACACTGCAGTAGACTTAAACTTACTTACCATGGATCAGGGAATTTTGTGGAGGGTATTGTCAACGCCATGGCGAGGGAAATACCTAGAGGCATTGCCCCAGTCAATGACTGACAACTCATGGCCCCATGGTGCATACTAGCAATCCCCAGGGCTACAACAAGTCAAAGCAAAACAAATAACAAAAACAAAAAGCTTGAAGACTTATAGTCATGAAATACACAATTAGTCACAAATTTGAATATTTCTCTCAATGACTGTTGTAGTCAGTTCCACATTGCTGAGAAGACCGTCTGAACCAGGCACAGTTTGTAGAAGGAAGGGATTTGTTTCAAGCTTACAGATACAGGGAAATTCCATCAGTAGTAAAAAAAAAAAAAAGCTGCTTCTATACATGCAAGCAGAGAAAAACCATCTCCATCCAGCCAACACCAAAAGCAGCAAGCACAGACTAGCAGCATCACGATCCAGATCTCACACTGCCCTCCCAAACACACCTTAGGGCTGGACCACAGGATCTGCCCCTAGCGACATCTTCAGTCAGGTGGCTGGAGATAAACTTAATTAAAACACCTGTGTCTATGGGGGACATACATTCAAACTACCACAACGACTGATAGCACAAGCTAAGCAAAAGTTACTCAGGACAAAAATGGCTTCAAAAATCTTGTCATCTAAGTTGACCCAACTAATATTTCTGGAATATTCAATTCAGTAAGGGTATCATTCATTAAGTGAGCATAAAATATTTAGCAAAATATATCATATTCTGGTTCATAAACAGATGTGAATACATTGAAGAAGATTTGTAGTGTATAAAGTATGCTTTTTGGTCACAGGGGAACTAAATTAGAAATCAGTACCAGAAGGATATTTAGAAGCTAAATCACATTCTTTTAAATAACCAAAAGATTAAAGAAATCAAAAAGGAAGCTAGAAACGGATTGAAATGATTGAAAAATGAAAACACAATCTCCCCAGTTTTTAAGTAAAAAATGAGGGCTTCATTCTGACACCCTCAGAGAGCCATACCATGTACCCCATTCACATTCACACCCACCATTGCTCTCTCTCCCTTGTCTTCCCACCGGTTTCATCCCCTGAACAGTTTCCCTTGTGCTTTTATGTCTGTCATAGACAGATAAATAGATAGACGATGGATTGAGTGTGAAAGAATGTGTGCCATGTTTCATTCATTAGTCTGGCTTGTTTTTACTTAACATGATGATCTTCAGTTTCATTTTCCTGAAAATAATATAATTTCATTTTCAAAAATATATTTTACTTATTTATGACAGAGAAAAAGAGGCACCATGGCTGCAAACAAAATCCAAATGCATTGTGTATCTGAGTTTATGTGAGCACTGGGGAATTGACCCTTGGCAGGCTTTGCAAGCAAGTGCCTTTAACCAGCTCAATTTAATTCTTTGTTTACAGCTGAATAAAATTCCATGGTGTATGTACCACATTTTCATTATCTACTTATCTGTGGCCTGTACCTAGGCTGATTCCATATCTCGGATTGTGAGCGCTGCCATAATAAATATGGATGTGCAAGTGTCTCTGTGGTACGCTAAGTCCTGAGAGGGAAGTTGGCAATATTTGTGAGATGCTGTATGTGGAGGAAATCTTAGCAATGAAATGAAACTTTTAGAAAAAAGGAAAGGAGTCTCTAACCAATGAGCTCTTGCCATGCAGTCCAGGAAATATAGTTTACCTAAGACATTTGTTTGCTGGTCTGTTCCATTATTTTAGTTCAAAGTCTTAGACAGATGCTAAAGGATGAGAACCATAGGCTCACAGGGCAAGAGCTATGAACTTCTGAGGTCACTTTTCAAGGTCCCAGGGACTTTCTACTCACCGGGGCCTCCCCTTTAGGTCCTTGGGCCAGAAAGTCAAGACTTCAGGTAATCTTCTCTGCTTCATACTTCCACAACTATCTCCCACGTGTGGGACCAGATGACAGAAGACCAAAGGTTGGGGCGGCAATGGAGGTGAACCCTACACTTAGGACAGAGCCGAGGAGAGCTCACACTTCTGTGGTTTGTACTCCTGTGGATTGGACTGCTGTGTATAAGAAAATGGCACTGACGTTTTCTTCAAAGCACATGCAAAAAACAATGAAGCTTCAAAGTGACCTGGGTTCGATTCCCCAGCTCCCACATTAAGCAAGATGCACAAAGCGATGCATGCATTTGGAGTTCATTTACAATGGCAAGAGGCCCTGGTTCTCTCTCTCTCTCTCTCTCTCTCTCTCTCTCTCTCTCTCTCTCTCTCTCTCATCTTTCTCTTCCTCTCTGCTTGCAAATAAAATATTTTTAAAAGAGAAAGTGGCCAGGTGCAGCTAGCAATCCAAACTTTGGGCTCTGGAGCCTAGCTTTCTAGCCATAGCTGCGAACTGCTCCTTCCTGTCTCTTGATGGTCCTTTCTGGGGGTGGAGAGCAGCCCCAATCCCCACCCCACATGTGTGTCTTCAGCGGATTCCCACCCTGAGGTGTCCTATAGTTTCTTTCCATCTCATTACCAAATCACTCCTATTACTTCTGGATTATTTTGGAATTCTCAGTTCCAGAACCTTCTAGAATTATACAGGCATTTCATAACTCCATGACTATACTCTGTGACCTTCCTGCTTGATGGCTCCCTGCTTTGCTGGCTGAGGCAGCGCTTCCTCTCAGAGTCAGCTCATCTGTGTAGGCTTACTCACAGAAGCTCCATTCAGAACTGGGTCTGTGCAAACTGCGCCCTGATTCCAGAACCGCTCCTTCCCGAGTCCCAGCAAGAGCTCTGCTGACAGGACTCAGCAGGCCCAATGTGCTGTTTTCTACGCCATCCCATGTACTCACAGTGCTCTCTGACGCCTGTGACTTACAGGCCTCTGCACGGGTGTCATGAGAGTGCGAGCCATGTTCACCACACGCGTGCTTATTTAACTTCACAGACCCCCATTTGCCAGTTCCCAGTTTCACTTGTGTACTGGAAGAAATTCTTGATAAACAGAGTGGTGGACAGAGAAATGGTGTCAAGGATGAGGCTAGGAACAGATCCCCTTCCATGGTAAAGGACATTCCCAGGCGTGACAAGATTCAGGATGCTGAGGTAGGGAGGTCACCCTAGACTGTCTGGGGAGACCTCGGGAGAGGAGCAGGAAGGTCATAGATGGGTGAAGGACCTGGCGGCAGCAAGCATGCACGTTGAAGAGAAAGCCCATGAGCCAGGAAACCCTGGTGGCTCTGGGAAGTGGGAAAGGGAAGGGGCTGAACTGACACCTACGAGGAACTGTGAACCCCTTTCCAAAAACTAAGCACCAGAGCTGTATGACAAAAACTGCTGTCTAAGTGAGCACATTTGTGGAAATTCGTTACAGCAGCTAAACATAGCGCATACTCACACTTTATCCACTTCTGGGAATTCCTGCACCTCTGAAAATGATTATGTGCTTTGCAGTCTCAATAGAAGCCAGAAGCTTCTGTGTTCTGCACCTGTGCCTCCTATGTCCCCCAACTCCTTTCCCCCTTCTCTAGGAACCTTTGTGGAAGATAGCAGCTTGCCCAAGGTATCGCCTCCTTCCCTGGGGCAGACTGTGTGGGATGACCTATCAATGCTGGGAGCACAGCCCAGCAGGATTCAGGGCAATTTCGAAGCCCCGGCTCAGCTCCAAGAGTCAGCACTGACCATGACAGTGAGCTCCTCCCTCGCCCAGGAGTGCTCCCTCATGCCTCTCTGTTTCTGGCTGCCAGTGAGTTTTTGAGGGAAAAGCAGTTCTCACAGATAATTTGTCAGGAAACTAGACCTTGAAGTCCAGAGCCAGAGCTGAGGGACAGATGTGAAGCTGTGATTTAAGAAGCTTCAGAGCTGAGCTGCACTGCTGACCAGGGAGACATCAGGAATGGCTCACGTGTGAAGAACCACTGTGGACCTCTGTCTGCGTCTGCACAGATCTCCAGCCCAGCCAGCTGCCTTCTGAGTATCCCCAGATGACCCCCATCTGGGCCACCTGGACCTGAGGCAAGTGGTAAGCCCTCACCAGAAGTCAGATCGCAGCACAGCAAACAGGTGATGCGCCATTTAGGTGAAGGCTGCTGGGCACAGGCAGTAGGGACTGTCCCTTGAGGCCAGAACCTCTGAACAGGCATTCACTCAGGGATGTGAATTCACTCAAGGAAGTGTCTTGTCCAGTTGGGGCTGAAGACAGAAGCCCACTGGGAAGAGGCGCCTCTGGAGCTCCCAACACAGAGTGCCCGAAAGCCCACATCCCCACAGCTGCACAGGGCCCACTGGGCCTTTGTCAGAACCAGGGCGGGGCAGGCAAGGCTGCACCAGATAATAATACCTCTTGTTGCCCACGCAGGCGGGCCAGCTGCGAACACCATCCGGTGGCTCCAGCGTTAATTGCTTGGGAGCACAGGGGCCATATAATTTGGATCAAAAGGCCCCTCTTGGTGGAGGAGACTTAATTGCTGCACTTCGTGCTGCCCCGGGGCTTAGCCAAGCTAAAACGCTGCCTCTGGGGTTGTGTCTGCTCTCAGCACTGCCTTCCCCTCACCCCATGTGTCCCAACCTCTTCCAGCCTCAGTTTCCCCATCTGGAAGATGAGAGTGAGAAACTACCCCACCCAGGCCACCTCAAGACATCAAGATGAGATGGAACAGGTTTGTGTCCAAGGTGGGTCCCAGTCCTGACTTCTCACTAACTGGGCAACGATCTGCTGTTCTTTGAACTCGTCCTACATGTCCAGCTGGCCAGTAGTGCATGGGTGCCCCTCTGTGCCAACTGTGGGTCTTGCAGAGATCATGAAGGCTTAGTGGATGGCCTCGAAGAGGAGACAAGGAATTCACAGAGAACAGGGACAGGGGCTTTAGACTGGGCTTTGAGGCTTGAACAGGAGTCTACCCCGGTGCGTGGGAGGACACGGAGCAGTGGAAACTACATGTAGAGAAGGAGCCATAGGCGCTGGGTGGGGTAGAAACTTCCATCTGGGTGTGACTCTGCAGGCTGGAAGGGCAGTCTGGGTTTGATCCTTGGACTAGTGGAAAGCACTAGAGGCTTTGAAGCAGGCCAGAGACGCACACGCAGCTTAATTCTGGACAAGGGCTCGCTGGGGACATTGTGGATTTGTCATGGAGGGGGCTGGGGGCAGAAGGACCGATAGAAGTCAGCTGCATCGGTTCAATGAGATGTCACGCATGCATGCAAGGACACCTAGCATAAGCATGCCTGGCCTGGAAGGTTCTGTGGAAGAAGCAACAGAGCCATGTTCCATGCGGAGTCAATGAGCAGGGATGGCTAAGGAAGTCCTAGGTTGGCTGAACCCCAATAGGGATCCGGAAGCAGCAGTGGACGGGTGGACACAGCTGTGGGTCTCACACCCCTGCTCACCTCCTTCTGCTGCAGCGCTCCATCCCCAGAATCCCTTGCGGCTCTGACTCCCACATGGACTGTGCGTTCACCAAGGAGATGCATCTGGACCGGAAAGGCAGCAGCCAGCCAGCCCACCGCCAGGACTGCTGACAGTCAGGTGTGTTTGTGAAGCAGGCAGGTTTCCATGGGGTCCTCAGGCTGCTGGGAGCAGGGCAAAGGGTCTGGATGGGATCGTACCCAGCGCTCCAGGTCCACGTTCTGTCCTCATGGGTGTCAGGAGGTGATTTCAGTAGTCAGTGACCTCTTGATGTCTACTTCCTGGTCCTGACTGCGGCTGGCCTGGGCTCAGAAGTGGATGCCCAGGGAAGTTGTAATGTTTATGTATGTGTCTAGGAAACCAATTCAGTTCTCCAAGGAAACACTTCCATCTCTCCGCTTCTGTGTGTTTGAACTCAGTAGTCCCAGGTGTACCCTCTGAGTGTACATCCATAAGTCCAACGACGATAGAAGCCAAAAGGGTCACTCCAGGAGGCTCAGCCTCCAGCAAGGGCTTCAGCCTTCCAATGAGCAAATCCCCTGTAGTAGATCATTCTTTGAGAAAGCAAGAGGCCTTAGGTGCTGATGATGGGGAAGCCTTGTGTCCTGGAGGAAGCTTTGGTGCCTACAGATAGCAATAGCTATGTGGTCTATATTGGCAGGGTGACAGACCGGTCTAGGACACTTGGGGAAGTAGAGAAAGGAGGGGTGGGGATCCGCCGGTCCTGGGGGCTGCCCCTCGGCTGCACATCCTCTGGCTGCCCTCTAGGGTCACTCCTTAGTTCAGACACTTCCTCACAACTCTCCCCCACTCAGCATGCTGTCCCACCTCATCCTGAGCCTGGCAGGGACAGCGTCCTTCCTGTGTCTCCGCAAAGCTGTGCCCAAAGCATCAGTCTCTGGCTGGACAGTGAGCAGTTGCTCCCACAGGCCATCCATAGCTATCTGAGTCCCCATGGACTCTCCACTGCCAAGATAATGGCGGGTGCTGCGTGGTCCTGACACAGTGCCAGTGTGTGTCACGCAGAGCTCAGGTATGACAGGGAACAGAGGTGGCTGGGACAGACTGATGGAGAGTCCCTGGGGCTGGGACTCTGCATGGGTGACCTTCCAGCCTCACACTTTGCTGTGTGTGAACAGGAGTGGGGTATCTGTGGGAACATGGCCCAGGATACAGTGGGGGCTGCTGATGTTAAGTGTGTAGCTCCTTGTTGATGGGGAAGCAGGGTGGTGAGTGCAGATGACCTCTGTTCAGATCTGTGGAGACTCATGTGAGGTTTTCAGCCTTACATACTTTGGGTTTATCATCTTTAAGGTGGGGGCATCACCTTTTAGGGTGTGTCACAGGTTCACTGTATCTGAGTCTGTTTGAAATGGTGAGCAAAAAGGAGGGGAAAGTTAAGGCAAAGTCTTCGGCCACTGGCTGGAGCTTCCTGTCTGACCCTAGCTGTCCAGGTTGCTGGATGGATTCATCAGGAAGCCCTGGCCACCTGCTTCGCTGTCTTGCCTATGTGAGGTGACATCTGAGGGTCTCTCCTGAACTTCCTGCTGGCTCTCTGTTCTCTGAACCTGGTGGTCACCATCTTACTGGCCATCAGAGCGTGCTATGCAAATCCTGACGGGCAGAGCTAACAGGGAAGAAGGCCAAAGGAGACAGTGATAAACTGACGACCATAGGTATCGCCATGGGTGACGACATCCCATCCCCAAATCCCAAAAGTTCCTTAAGTGTGAGCAAACAGATGTTCCAGTGAACTGTGCTAGGAATCAGTGCCGAGGACAGATGGCTGGGGCTGTCTTGGACCCATCCATGTTTCTCAAATAAAAAGTTGTGCACCGTGCAATTCCCCCACTTAAAGCCAACCCAGTTTCTGCGTGGAACATAAACTGCAGCTTAGTCTTTCCTGGCAGCCAACAGTTCCAGGATTTCATGCAGTTTAAAAATAAAAATGCGAGGCCTTATGATAATGCCTCTGTTCTCCTTGAGTGGTGTGCTTTCCCTATGGACCCTCAGAGCAGCCCTTGGAGCTTCACTCCTAACCATAGGAGACGAAACTGAGGCACAGAAGACCAAGGCAAGCTAAGCCAGGAAACGGCTCACTTCTGCTGGGCTCCGTGGGCTTCCACTGTGCAACGTGAGTTTGTTAAGGGGTGAAATCTGGGTTACCAAGGTTGAAAGCTTAGCACACAGACCTCCTGTTTCTATAGATAAGTTAGAGAGTGATTAAGGAAGATACCAGATGTTGACCTCTGGCCTCACACGCAAGCAAACAAAAGCAACAACACACAATAAGCATTACACTCACAGGGTTCAAAGCTGATTCTCTACACCGGTCTGTCATTGATGTCCTCATCATCAGAGCTTACACCAAGGGGACATTCTCCATTTGCATCTTACTTGATGTTGATCCCAGTCCAAGGCCAATGGAAAAGCAAGATATTTTCCAGTGTTGTCACCTTGAGGAGGATGTGATTAGACTATGGCCCAGCCTTAGTGGAGCCGGGTTGCTGAGGAGGGACAGCCAGGGACGCGTGAGTCTGCTTAGGAACACCAGGGGTCTTCTCAATACTGTGTGGCCTGGCGGGGTGGGATGGGGGGAGACCATAGGCTGGTGGCTCACGCAAGGTGATACTGGACGAATGAAGGCCTCTGGAGACGCGACTCATATGAAGACTTTGCTCAGGTGTGGGGCTCAGCTGTAAATGGGCTCAGCTGTTGGACATCACTGCCAGGACTTCACAGATGACACGGTCTCACCCCCTCAAAGCACCAGGAAGATCTCAGCACCTGCTCCACCATGTACCAGCTGTGGGGCCATGCACCTGGCATGCATCTCTCTGAGCCCCTGGTCAGGCCTGGTGCCTGTGGTTGTGTTGTAGAAGTTCCTTGAAGGCACATGCTGGGCTGATGACGTGAAGCTTGGCCACTCACAGGACTGTACACCTCTTCCACGAAGTCTTCCCAGCTGGTGCTACCCTCCAGCTGGGATGGACACCAGCCCTGGTTCCCACACTCCCTTGTATCAAAGCATCGTATCGGGCAAATCTTAAGAGTCCTTTTGTTCACCCTCCTATGACACTGGGAACTCTTTAAGAGAGGGGCCCTTATCTTTTTTCCCTAGGTCTAGTTCACTTCGATGCTAGAGACTGAATGTGTCAGGCTCACATGCTGACATTTTAATTACTTGCAATGCTATTAGAAGGCAGGGCTTCTGGGAGTTGATTAGGTCAAGGGGTCTTCAACCCCCTTCAACATAGATGGCCTTTTAAGAGAAATCTCAGAAAGCTGTCTCCTTGCCACCATATGAAGACACAGTGAGTTAGGCACCATCTATGAACAAGGAAGAGGCCTCTGCCAGACACTGAGCATGCCAGCACCTTGGTCTTGAACTTCCAGAGCTGGGAGAAATGAGCTATTGACGGAGTGACCCATTAATGGCATTTTGTTCTGACAGCTGGAAGGGAATAAGGCAGGAACACCGCTGCTCATCAAATTACATAGAATGGATGAATGGATGAATGAATGCATAGGGTTTCCAGCAGTGCTGGGAGGTGATGGAATGAATGTTGCCTCGTCTTCCAGAAAGGGAGGCAGAGTTTCTAAGAATTGATTCAACTCCCACACGGATGTGAGACACGTCTGCAGCTGACTTTGGGTAAAAAAAAATTTCAAGGACTGCTGAGGCTCGTGAGATGATGGCTGCCCTCCTGTCTACTGAGAGCACCACTCAGTGACCCCTGAGCAAAGCCAAGAGGAGAGCCCGGGGCCCACCCTGGGTCAGGGGAGCCAGCAAGGAGAGGTTCCCACTGCAAATACAATGGCACCCCATCCCTGCCCACCTTATTTAACACTCCAAATTTTCTATGAAGCCTAATTGAACATTCTTTCATGGACCCCTCGATGCGGAACAATTAACTGGCTCTTAGCAGCAAGTGGCTCCCTGGGCAGAGCTCAGATTTATGTCTCCTGGGGAGGCAGCCTATTAGCTGTGGCCGTAAATCCCAGGGCCCTGGCTGGCAAGGTGGGTTTTAATAAAATCCAAGGGGATGGAGCCAGGCTGGGGCCGCAGATTTCCGGGGGGAGAGCCAACATTTGCCTGTAATTAATCGGGACGCCTTTGAGCTCTGGGGAAATGCCAGGGATCTTAATGAAAACTTGAGTTGGAAGCAGTGACCAGTTGGCAGCCACACCAATTCCCAGCTGGAATGGGGATACAGAGACCCTGAGGAGCCTGGGTTGCCCCTGCCAAGGGAGCTTGAAATTGGGACAGCACTCAGTGAACAGTGAGATCTGGAGTGTGGTGTTATCCTAAAATCATCCGTGCTACTTGGGACACTCCTTCCACCAGCACCACCCATAAATGTCCTGGCCCTGTACTTTTAGGGACTCTTGTCCTGGAACCCCTGGCCCGCCTCATAATCCTACAACAAGAAGAGAAATGCCGGTGCAGCAAGGGGCTTACTGATCCCTGGTTCTGGTTGGGTAATGTCTGGGCGGGCCTTCCTTTGAAATTGATTGTCCCTTTCACCACATCTGGTCTTGTTGAAGGACCCTGAAGGTCCACGAGACCGCAGACTCTTTCCTTCCTTTGCCTTCCCTTCTTTCCCTTCCCTCGCCCTCTCTTTTCCCTTCTCTCCCCATCTTCCTTCAGCATTCTCTCCCAAGCTGTAGACCATGTCTGTAATCTATGCTCTTGACCTCCATGTCCGACTGCTTCTTTGGCCCTTCCTGGAGTCTCACTGGTATGTCCTTTCTAACAGTGCAATACCAAATGCCTCTTCCTGAAATTCCTTCCTCCCTGCTCCCCCCTTCTAAGGCCTCCACCTTCCTCAGGAAACACTACTTCCTTCTATCCATTTGCTCGGGCCAAACACACTGGAGTGCCCTTGGCTTTTACACTTCCACCCCTGCTGCTGCATCTCCCACACCAGCCAGCTACCCTGATGTGCCCATGGGACACCCTCACTCGACCTGGACTCATCCTCCTCATGCTCCTGGCTCCACTCTCTGGACAGCCGATGACAATGCCCTGGCTGGCTAGTGGCCACCCCATCCCCCAGCAGTGGCTTCCCAGCCCCAGATCCCATCACATGACCCACATTCCCTGCCTCTGGCATGCATCAGCCTGCAAGCAAATCTTCCCCCAGCGCCCATGCGCTGTGTGCCTCCCAAAGCCTGTGGTCTCCACAGAGCTGGACGGGGACTCTGTCCCCACAGTAGGTATGCCACAAAGATGTATCACCCTGGACCCATTTTGTTCTTAGCAGACAGTGGATGGGAGCCACATGGTACCTACATGGGTCTGGCATTGGTGCGGGCATTCTTTCCTGGCCCGGGAGCAGTGCCGATGCCGAGTGGACACGTTTCCTAGGATACTGCCCTGGGGTTGGACCCTTGGGGAGGGTGGGAGGAAGATCAGGAGCGTAGCATCAGGTATTTGACAAGTGGGGAGGGCCTACACCGGCTCTGAGAGAGACCACAGACAAACAAGCAAGAATTGAAAGGGGCTGGGAAGGTAGTTCAGTCAGTAAAGGGCTTGTCTTGGAAGCATAAAGACCTGAGTTTGATCCCCAGCACCCATGTAAAATGCTAGGCATGGTGGTATGCGCTGGGAATCCCAGTAATGGGGAGGCAGAGAACAGAGGATTCCTGGGTTTCACGGAGCAACTAGTCTAGCCTAATTGTTGATCTCCAGGCTAATGAGAGATCCTGTCTTAAAGGAGATGGACAGTGTTCCTGGGGATAACACCTGAGGTTCTCCTCTGATCTTCACGTGCATTTGTGGACATACACACACACACAAAAAAAAACAAAGAGTTGGAGAAGCTGGAGAGATGGCTTAGTGGGTAAAGTACCTGCCGTGTAAGCACAAGGACCTGGGTTCAAATCCCCAGCATGTCAGATACTTGGTGTGGTGGTGCATGTCTGTAAACCCACAGAGCTGTGGAAGTTGAAACAGATGGATCTCTAGGTCGTGCTGGAGGCCAGGGAAGCAAGCAAAGATGGTCTCAAAAAATAAAATGGCAAACAGTTAAGGAAGATACTGATATTAGCCTCTGGTCTCCACAGGAGCGCACACACAGACACACAGACACACACATAAAGGAAATGGAATAGATCTTAGATACCACCTGACTGTCATTTCATCCAATTATATTTTTTTCAGCGGAACTAAAATGAGAGACCTGTAAGTGACTTGTGTGCCCTCAGAAGTTCCTAGCTGAACTAAGACTAGTTGGAGGCCAGTTCTCTGACTTGAACTCCAGGGACTCCATTTACAGAGGGCTCTTTTTACACTGGACCCTGAAACTCAGTGTCTGAAAGCTTGATGTTTGCTTTATCCCAACATTGTTATCCAGAACAAAGCCTTTTCTTTCACAACATCTCTGAATTTTTCTTTTGAGAGCTCACCCTGTGTAGCCAAAGATGACCTTGAACTTGAAGTCCTGATGCTTCCGTCTCTACCTTCTGAGTGCTGTGATTGCAGGCATATACCACTCTGTTAGATTTACGTGGTGCTGGGGATATACCCGAGGGCTTTATGCAGCTAGCAACTGAGCCACAGAGCCAGGCTCGTCAGTGTCTTATAAGTGCCCTTAGCGGAGCAAAGAAAACAAGCAAGCAAGCTGGTGACATCAGCTGGCTTGAAATGCCTGGCACAAGCTGCTTTCTCAATAACAGGTTTTGAGGGGGTGGGAAAGAGGTACTGGAAAGGTAGAGTGGGCATACGGGCAGAGGCAAAGAATTCAGAATGAAACAGCGTGTGTCCAAGGTGAAGGTCACTATTCTACAAGGTGGAAGCCCCTGCTCTGTTGCACACACCTGAGAAGCACCGCTGAGGCTCATTATTCAGCCAGCAGCAGAGCTGGGCGCAGGCACGCGCAGCAGGAGGCAGGAGGATGATGGAACAGGGGTCTCCGCAGCTACAGCAGCAGAAGAATGGGGTTTGTAAGACACTAGACATCTTAGACAAGCAAAATAGCTCATTAGCTTTAAAACACAAAAGCCAAACAAAGACTCACAAGCAATGAGGGATTTCGGTATGTCTGAGGGAATTGTTAAATCTGTCCAGGTGATTTAAGCTCCATTCAGAGCACATGCGCATTCCAGCCTTGAACCTCAGAGGGCAAAGCAGATGACCCGACCTCTTGGGGCATCTGAACCTGGGAGTTGGGGTGCAGGTAAAATAGTTCTTAAAGCAAACTATTTCTCCGTGGACCTGCCTTCTCCCTGCTAGCCCCTGGCCTCTGTGTGAAGGGGAGCAAGCAGAAGTCCCCTCTGCTGGTGAGGAAGATGGCGCTGTGGGCTTGGCCAGGGACACTAAGGGACTCTGGGCTAACAGTAAACCCAGTGGAAGAAGTGGGCAGGTCGGCTCTCCACACCCCCCCCCCCACCTTCCTGGTGCTGAGGATGAGTAGGTTCTTCGGTGCTGTGTGTAGCTCATCATGTTTCTGGACATTTGTTCTTTTGTATTTCTATCGACAACCGACTCCTGCATGCCGCTCTGAAAGCTGGCCAGTGTTCAAGTCTCCTATTTCTCCAGCACACAGTAAGTGCTTGTGGAGGAGGCCAGGAGCTCTATTTCGACTTGACCTCTACAAGCCCAGGTTTGCTTCTGCAAAATGACGACCACATCCCTCGGGAATGTGGATGGATTCCCTGAGGCTGCGAAGAGTGAATGCCACCGAGGTGCTCAGCATGAGCTCTCCAGCATTCCACCGCTGAAGACCCTGCTCTAGAAAACCCCATCATGGCCACTCCACAGCTGGACCGGGCTGCCCCACACGTTGGCCCAACCACTCCCGACAGTGAGGCAACCGCATCATAGAGAGATCCTTCTTGTCTCCAGGTGGTCCCATCCTCTCACAGGGGGATTCAGCCACCCCACAGGTAGATCTGGTCACAAACAGAAGTAAACCCAAGCACCTGCCACAGGTGGACAGCTAACCCATAAGGAGTTCTGCCACCCTCAGATGGACCTGACCTTGTCCTCATTTCTTTCTATTGCCCTGGGCTCCCACTTATCCGTGTGTCTGTCTGGGTTTGTGTCTGCCTGACAACTGTCTTTCTGGGACACAGCCCAAGCCAAGCACATGGGGGGCCTTGGGGAGCATTACAAAGAGCTAAAGGACAGAGACTCCCCAGCAGTGCCCATGTTTTTAAGTAGGGACACCTCATGCTAAGTTAACAACTTAGCTTCCTGCTGGCAGTCTCCCCCAACCCACCAGAAGCCCCATCTCCAAGGAAGCATCGTGCCTCTACCCTGCCCAGGCTGCCCAAGAGCAAAGCGGCATAATTATATCTCAATAATTGTTTTGCAGCATAGGATTTATAATTACTAAATGTGTGATAACTGCTCTTTAAATGCCCGTGCTCTTTAAAAAACCTAATTTATAATTTAAAACGCTGACACTTCTCGGAGGCTTTATTTTATCTTGTCGGGAATAATGGAAGAGTAAGTTATTGAAAACCTTTATTTTTCATTAGCCTTAAATTCAACGACAATTAATGTGCCCAATTTGATTATAAACTGCACAAATTAAACAATAAAGAGCTGTCTAATGAGAAATTAATTATGAGGCCAGGAAGGGGAGCTGGGCTGGATGAAAGCAATAACTTACGGGCCGCGGCAGCGTGTGTCAGCTTAAAAGAGATGGAGGGCCCTCTCTTCAATGTGTGTCTTTGCTGATAGGACCCATCACAGACCAGTTGATCCAGAAACCATAACAGCCTAGTAATTGAAACTGCTGAAATCAATAGTGCTGACAGCCTTAATTAAATTAAATATGGCTGTGATGGGCTCCTAGCGCCTGGCGGCGGCGGGCCACTTGACCCTCCGGCTGCACTTGCCTGATGGAGTGCCGCCTGGGTGTGATGGATCTGACCCCAGGGGACAGTTGGGGACCTGGCTCCTGCAGAGAGAGGCTCCAAGCAAGCAGAGTGGGCCCTGCTGAGCAGGACTTGCACTTACATTTCCATCCCCGCCCCAAAAAATCTGCTGAGGTGTAGACTCTGGTTTCTCTTGAGTTAAGAAGTCTTTCTTGTGGTATGTGGTTTGGGGTACAGAGGAGCCCCGTGTGTAGAGAAGAGGAAGAGGACAAAGGTGAAAACCCTGGGGAATCTGTTTAGATGAACCTTGCTGTTCAGTTTGCCTTTGGAGAGAGCCACGAGCTTCCAGCCAAAAGCCCCTGCAAGGCTGGTACGGTGCTCACCCAGCAGGCACAAAGCCCTGGGTTCAAAACCCAGCCCCACATAAAACCAGCTGTGGTGCATACCTATAATCCCAGCACTCAGGAAGTGGAGACAGGAGCTCCGGGTCGTCTTCTGCTATATACTAAGTCAGTTTGAGGCCAGCCTGAGCTACATGAGATCCTAGCTAAAAAAAAAAAAAGAAGAAGAAGCACCAGCAGAATCTCATCAGACCATGGTATAAATGCCAGACGGTCACTGAGGTGTTGAGGGACACTGGACAAGACCCCTGACCTTACCAAGGCTCCCTTTCCTCTTCTGCATAGGGCACATATGCTCAAAATTGCACTGGCTAGAGGCATAAATCTATGGACCGAGGCAGAGCCCAGCGGCCGTGGGCAGAGAGAACCAAGGGATAAGCGAAGAGAAGCTCCTAGCCACATCCCAGGTCCTTCATTACCCGGCTGGTACCATGAGTTACCCCAACAATGAATTGATCTAGGCCAGGGTCTTCCTTCACTTTGGTTGTCAACTAAGGCCGTGACCTGTTTAGTGTTTGAACAGCCCTTCCACACGGAGTCCTGTCCTGTGATGAAAGTCTACACCACCCCCCTCCTGCCATCGCCATGACTTCAGGGTTAACACCTTGGGTTCCCAAGATGCAAGGAGCAGGGTGCTAGCTATTCCACTGAGTCCCAGGAAGAAGTGTTCATCTCGTGGAAGGCTCTGGATTCAGTGCAAATCTTGCTCCTTTTTTTTTTAAGCTGTGGGACCCTGGTCATGTCACTACACCACTCGATTTGTGTCCTCCACATCTGCCCAGGGGGACAACCTGCCTTTCTGTAGGAATGTTGTGTTGTGGACCCATTGCCAGTGGTGGCTCCTTGCTTGTGATCAGAGCCTTGCACCTCAACTCGATCAAGCCAGGGAGGAAGAGTGGATACCATCAGATGCTGAGATGCCGCTCTTTCCTTTCCAAAAATTCATGACTACAAAGAGCTGCCCTCATGAGCACTGGTTTTTACCACAGGAGGCTGAACAAGGAAATCTCCTCACACTCTGCTTGGCTGTCGGTGGGCCCGAGCTGACTTCTTAAATGACATGAGCTAGGCGGCTGAGTTCCCCCATGCTTATGTCAGCGCTAACTGTTCCTTCATTACAAGCCTGTCGAAGATCAGAGGCCTAGGTTATTGAAGGAGACGCCTTGGAGATGCCCAAATGGTTGCTGTGGCAACCCTTTAGAGGGCGGGAGGTGGAGGGCTGCGAACTGTTGGATAGGACAGGCTCCAGACGGCCTGGCCAGAGAGCCAACAATCCCAGCCAGGGCCCAGGCCCAGGCCCAGCTCTGCACGCATGCATGCACCTTAGCTCACCAGCCCCAGGGCCCTGGCAAGCACACTCTTGGGGAGTGGGAAGCCAGCAGGACATGCCGATGAAAAGCCGGGTAGGCACTGTTCTCTAACAGGATGGCCACAGGCTGCTCCGGGCCAATGTGTGACAGACACAGTGCTAGGCTCAGCCTGGGAGCCTCCGCGAGGAATCCCTATCCAGCTGTGTGACTTTGAACAGTCACCGGGAGGGAATCTCTGAGGATCCAGTGCCAATCACGGTGACCGTGGGCATAGTAACAGCTTCCATCTTATGAGTTTCCTGGGGATCAGGGGTCACTGCTGACTGAAACCCTGCACAGAGGCCAGGAGTATGGGTTCGAGCTCCTCACCCTTGGGCTCAAATGCTAAAGATGCCACTCTTTACCTGCATGACCTTCGGCAAGTTACCTATTCTTATGAGTCAGTTTCTCCATCTGTAAAATGGAGACGTCACCCATCTACAAAGAATAAACCTAGCTGAAGCGCTGTTGTGCTAATCATCTGGGAACTCTCAGGGGAGGCAGGGCTGGTGCCTGCTCTTTCCTTAAATGACACGAGTTGGTTGGCTCTGGACAGGAGGAGTTTGAAGCTGGCAGAGGTGAGGGACCTCCCGAGACCCAAGCACTCCCTGAGGTACTCACTGAGCCTGGGTCCTGTCGCTGGACTTTACATTCCATGTTCCTGTTCCTGGAGGTGGGAGCTGCCACAGGAAACAGGACATTACACAGACGTGTCTGCTCCTCCCACCATAGATCAGGAGCTGCTGGTGAAATTATGGGTCCACTGGGGAAACAATTACATCAGGAAGGGGGAAACCCCTCTTCGAATGCTCTCACAGCAGTGCTTTCACCGGAGGACTGCTCTGAGTGCGTAGGCGGGATCTTGCCAGCCCGTCCACTCGCTCAATCCATCTTGACTTGGTGGTGTTGTATAGAGCTGGGGATACAGCTCACTGAAGCAGGGTCCCTCCTTCTGCCACTTGCTTCCCTTAACCTGATTCGTCCACCCACCCACAGACCACATATGTCTATGTGCACATACATATGAGTGGTACTTAATCTTGATGTCAAGTTGATTGGATCAAGAAGCACCTAGGATACTAAGAAAACACATACCTCTGGGGTAATTAAGTGAGGCGCAGTAGACCCACCTTTAGTGTGGGTAGCACCATCCCAGAGGCTGGCAGCCCAAATGGAGGAGGAACCTACATTGGATGTGAGCCTTTCACTCTTCACTCACGTCTGAATGTATGATGCCTTACATAGGCATCTATCTACCTACGTGCCTGGCCATCTCCCCACTTATTCCTTCACATATGTACATATGGATGTATCCAAACACCCTCCATCAATCTTTCCGTCTATTTATCCACATCTGCAAGCTGTCTGTGCATGGCGGTACGGTGTGCTGATTGGCTGGGGCCACATGCATTGTGGAGCTCACAGGCTTTCTTCAGAGTCCAATTTTTTGCTTACAGTGTCATTTAGACTGGTATTGAGACTGACCATCACCTTGGCCCCTGCTCTGTGGACGCTCCAGGCTTCTTAGCCTATAAGATGGGGGGAAGGCAGATCAGTGGCAGGCTGTGGTCAGTAGACTCCAAGCCAAGAGTCATATGAATTGCCCAGCACAGGGCTTAGCACATGTCACCAGCCTCCCCGAGGGCATCCAGGTTGCCAGGAGTGACCACATATTCCCCAGGGCTCAGGGAGTCCACAATAGCTTTCGACTTCAAGGGGATTAGGAAGAGGGGCTGGGGAGATAGCTCAGTCAGGGAAGCACTGGCCACACACATGTGAGGCCCCGAGTGCACATCCCCAGCACCCACGGAAAAGCTAGGCGGGCCTGGCAGCTAACCTGCTCTCCCAGTGCTCGGGAGGAATAGGAGGGATTCCAAGGGCACGATGGCTAGATGAGCAGCATTTGTAAGCTCTTGGTTCATGTGTGAGATGATGTCTGAAGAAACGAGAGAGAGCGAGAGTGGCAAAGGAAGACAGCCAGCATTTATCTCTGCACACACACACACACACACACACACACACACCCCTATACACGCAAGTATGCCCACACACATAGAAATAGGCATCCACATGCAATATCAATAATAAGGAATAGAGCGAGAACTGAGTGGAGGCTGGCAAAGCCAGGAGGACTTCTATGAAGCAGAGCAGGACCTCAGTGTCTACAGAGACAGATCCTCTGAAGAAAGAAGAAAAACAGCACCAGACACCTGAAGCGGCTTCCTCTGGTTCACCCACGTTTCTCCACCTGAATTTCTGCCTAGGAACAAATCCATAGGGTGGCGGGGCCCCTAGGTGTGGCGGTGAGGATGAAGCCGCCCCTCGGGATCAGAGGTCAAGGCCTCATTCTGGGCTGTGCTCAGGGCTGCCGTGCCCTGCACTGTGGGGAAGGGATGTTTATTCCCCTCCTTTTCTCTCAAGGTCCGAGACTCTCCACATGGCCTCCCGGGATGCCCACAGTCTGGTGCCTGTTTGCTCATCTCTGGGCAGCCCCAGCCCCCTGCATGAGAAGAAGGCCCGGTCCTCATAGCTTCTCACACTCCGTCAGGTCGAATCAGACCTCCGAACCTCATGTGCGCCTGGGAAGAGTGGAGGCCAAGAGTGTATTCCTATTTCGGACTTCAAAATCAACTCGTCTCAGTAACTGGACGTTAAGTAGAAGTAAGCCTTTTTGCATAGAATTAAAATCAGGTCGCACTGTTAAAGTGCCTCAAATGCAACAGGAGAGCCATCTTTCTTAGAAGACACACAGAGACTCAAGGAGAAAATGACTGTCTGAGGATGTCATCCTTTGGAAGGCTGTGGCTGTAAGCCAAAGACTGCCAGCCATCCTGAGAGACTGGGCAAGGCTGGGAGGCTCCCACGGAGTCTTTGGAGGGGTCGGGATGAATTTTGTTGCTTAAAGCCCTCTTGGTTCGTGGTGGTTATTGGTACAGCAGTCCCAGGAAGCATACGTCAAGTTCATCACTGACCTCCATGGGTGGACAGTCCAATCCTCAGCATGGGAGTCACTCCCGACCCCAGCCCTGACACCATGCTGATAACATCTATTAATATTGCCATGTTGCAAATCACCGGGTCTCATGAGCCTCTGAGTCTATGGGACTAGAGACTGCTGAAGGACCTCAGCCTGGCATGGCATGGGAAGAGCTTAGAAAACGCTTGTTCTGCCCCATGGCCCAGGATCTAGATGGCAGACTCAACACAGCCCCTCTGAGGCCTGGGCCCAGCTATGAGCACATGACAAGAGGTTTATTTCTGGCATCGCTGGCCTGGAGGTGTAAACACATGCCTAGTCGAGACACAGTCATTCCTATCTTGGACTTCAAAATAAACTCATCTCCGTAATGGGCAGTGTTTGAGTACCACATACCCTCATTAAGCCTGGCAGGGCCTCTGAAGGGCAGCAAGGCTTGTCCAAGGGCACAGCGGAGCCCTGGCTTACTGGGCAGGGTCCCAGACTCCGAGGAACCCATCGGACAATGACTGCTCCTGTTCCTTCCTCCTCCTCCTCCTCCTCCTGCTCCTCCTGTCCCCGTCTTTTTCCTTTCCTTCTCGCCTCCTTTCTCTTGCTTCTCTCCCCTCTCCCTCTTCTCTTTCACCTTTCTTTCTCCTCCTTCTTTCTCTCCTTCTTCCTTCCTCCTCTCCTTTCCCTTCTCTCTCCTTCCCTGGGAGCTTGGCAGTCAGGTCCCCCACCCAGTGTGCAGCCGATGTCAGACTTTCCTCCTTCCCCTTTCTCTGTGTCTTCTGGGGACTCTCATCCTCACAGCCCTCCTTCCCACTTGCCATCCCTTCCCTTCTCTCTCCAGATCCTTCCTCCTCAGGGAGCCTCACGTGCTGGGCCTAAGGAACTCCGATCCGTGCCACCCCTGCATGGCTCTCCAGAGGGCTACTTCACTGTGCCCTCCATTGCTTCCGAGAGCCGGAGGCGCACTGCTCCGTCGACAAGCTCTTTGGGAAGTAGGTCTTGCTCTTCCACCCTCCCCACCCCTTGGGCCCTTCAAGAGCAGCTTTCATCTAGATGCAGGGCCACACCACAGACCTTGGAAGATGCTGCCCGGCCTCCTGCCTCTGCCCAGCTGATTGGGCCCTCCTCGTCTGCCTGGTCTAGTCCTCTGACCTCAGAGTTCAGTACAGATTCGTCTGTGGCCTTCACAGAGTCCTGGGGAGAAGAAGCACCCGAGTTCCAGGTGGCACAGGAAAGGACAGGTGGCCAGCCCCACCTACTTCCACCTGCTGGGTCACTCCCAGTTGAGCCAGTGCTGTGGTGATAATGTCATGTACGGAGGTGGGGGCTCCAGGAGTCCTGGCCTGTCCCCGACTCCTGCTCAGCACAGTGGGATGTCATTTTTACCTTTGCATGCTCCAAAGCCCATGTGCCCACACAGAGTCAAGAGTTCCGGCAAGGTCCAGAGCAGACTGTGGCCGTGAGAAAGCAGGGCCGGCAGAAGAAGGACGAAACCGTTCTCCATGATAGCTCTGCCCGGTTTCCAAGGCGCTCACTGGGACACCCATTTTACAGATGTGAAAACCAAAGCCCAGGGCCCAGGTGAAAGCCCAGTGGACAAAGCTCATGCTACACAGCTCAGAGTTCCTGGATTCCGTCCCCAAGACTCCACATCGAAGTCAGAAGTTGCAATGTGCTTTTGTAATCCTAGTGTCCCTACAACAAGAAAGGATGTGAAGGTGGGAGAATTTTCTGGAAGCCCGAAAACAGAATGGCGAACAAAAACATAAGAGCCCTTGCCTCAAACCAAGATGGAAGGTGAGGATTGACCAAAAAGTTGTCCTCTGACCTCTCCACAATGCCGTGGGGCACATTCACACACACACAGACACGCATACACACAATAAATAAAGAAATTGGGTGGGGGCTGTTGATGTTGCTGTTTTTCGAGATAGGGTCTCGCTCTAGCCCAGGCTGACCTGGAAGTCACTCTGTAGTTTCAGGCTGGCCTTGAACTCACGGCACTCCTCCTACCCCTGCCTCCTGCGTGCTGGGATTAAGGGGTGCACCATCATGAGCTGAAAAGAAGTCCTTTTTTTTTAAGAAAGAAACCCAAAGCCCAGAAATGCGAGAGGGACTTGTCCCCATTGCCATGTCTGAACCGTGCTTCACACGTTCGCATGTCTGGACTTCGGTCCTCACACGTCTGTCCGGGCCCTGCCTCCTCTCGTTCCCGGCAACTCGGTTTCTCGGTGTGGCTTCTGGTGCACCGACACCGGCCTTTCATTGTGACCACTTTCAGAGCAACAAATAAATGCGTTTTGATGGACGGCATCTCTCCCGGACAACTTCTCTTACAACTGTTACCCTTCCTAGACTCTCTGCTCGCTCATGGTGGACACATGGTTGCATCAGGGTTCTGGTGACATTTGAAGCCCAATGGCACTTTAGACCCTGAGAACATAGCTCTCCAATGGCTTTAGTTAGCACAAGTGTCAAGTTCTGTGTTCATAAGTTACCATTTAGGTGAAATCTCAATGATTTAGTCTTTCTCCTGTAGTTTTGCCCTGGAGTAGCTTTGAGTTTTCACGACAATAGTTACACAATCAGCTTTTACAGGCCTGCACTTGGATAAGTCATTAGGTTTTAAAAGTTAAGTAGTTCTGAGCTGGGGCTGTAGCTCAGTGGTAGAGCACTTGCCTGGCACGCAGGCTTCGTGCATTCTCTGGTGGCATGTGGCGATCAGCCAGGCTGGCATGAAACTCAGGAAATCGCTTGTGTCATAGTCTGGACCATGTCTAGCGGTCCAGCTCCCAAACTGAAGAGTGGGAAGCCAGGGGTGTCTGTGCTGGCCCGACCGGGTCTCCTTGGTCCCTCCATCTAGAGTCTGGACACTGCTCAGGAAAGACATACAACAAATTCTTGTAGAAAGAAAAATAAGTTAAATATTCCTATAATGCAGTGAACTGTGTCATTCCCAGGTCATATATTGAAGCCTCCCTCCCTCCCCCAACCATGTGGCTCTTCGGATGTGATTATGAGTAAATGAGGTTACCCTGGTAGGCCTAATCCCATGAGTGGGGCATCCTTACAAGAAGCAGAGGAGAAGCCATGAGCTCACAGTGAGAAGACAGCCCTCTGTAAGCTGGGAAGAATCCTCACTGGGAACCAACCATTCAATCACTCTGACCTTGAACTTCTGGCCTTCACAATGAAAATCCAGTTCTATTGTGGAAGCCCTGGGTTGGTGTTTTTTGGGTTTTTTTCCCCAGAAACCAAAACCAAAATATAAAAGGCAAATATGTCCATGAATTGGGTTGTGGTGAAGTTTCCTGGGTGTTTATATTTGTTAAGGCTTAACAAATTGTATACTTTAAATATTATACATATATTTTGGTTTTTCGAGGTAGGGTCTCACTCTAGCCCTGGCTGACCTGGAATTCACTATGTAGTTTCAGGTGGCCTCCAGCTCATGGAGATCCTCCTGCCTCTGCCTCCCGAGTGCTGGCATGAAGGGCATCACCATGCCCGGCAACTTTTGGGTACTTTTAGAATTGCCATGTGGAAACTATGAAGCTGTCAGGTGTCAAGTGCAGACAAGCGGACCAAGCCTCCTCCTCTCCTTTAGTGAACGCCAGGGTCCTTGGAGGCCAGCCTCCCAAAAGGACATTGTCATGGGCACTGCAATGTGGACTCAGAGCGATGCTGAGAAGCTGCACCAATCCCATTAATTGTAGCCATGCGGCGTCCTCAGTCCAGCTCCCGAGGCTCTGCTCTGTACACTCCCAGCCAAGGCGTGAGCCTGAGATGCTGGATGAAGGACCACAGTACAGAACATCTAAGTTACATCCACACAAGGCAAGTCTCACAGGGTCCTCATTTGACACAGCGCTGCAAACAAGATGGTACTTGCTCCATCATACTGTCGATCTGGGATTCCGGTGTAAGTCATGACATTTTGAAAGGCTGTGCTATTAGTTATGGCAGCACTTTTTACATTTATTCATTAATAGACACTTATTACATCTTTACTAAGTCAGGCATTACTGAGTGCCAAGATCAAGCTTGTGCTGAAAAAAAATTTTAAGGCCCAACGATTAACAGCAGGTGCTGTGTCTTCCTACACTGCAAGACAGGAAATGAACACTGAAAAAGAAATGTCCTTGGCTTTGGGGATGACTTTTTAAACATAACGCCAAAACCGTGATCCACAAAAGAAAAAGTTGTTAAGCTGGAATTCATTAAGACTATTTTTTTCTTCTCTACACATGACGTTATCAAGAGAATGAAAGGAGAAACCACAGACTGAAGCACACGGTTGTCAAGTTATGTGACGAAGGACAGTCACCCCAACCTGTATACAAAGAGCCCTCCCAAGTCAACAAGGAGGAAGGAAGAGGCGGGCAGGGTGGTGCAGGCGCCCCTGGCATCTGAGCCTCCCGGAGGGAGGCAGGGATGCTTCTCAGTGGTGTGTGAGGCCCTGTGCTCCTCCACTAAGACGAGTGGTTTTTAAGTTCACTAATTAATAGTTCTTTCACCAAGGGAGACTCAGGCAGCATGCAAACAGGCAGATGTGAAGATCCAGCTGTCAGCAGCGGTGAGCCTCCTGAACGCCTGGGCGAGAGTGGAGGGGGCATCTGGAACTCTCACCATTTCCAAGGAGATGCGAACAGTTTAGCACAGAAGTGAAAAGGACAGAATTTTTGGTCTGGCTACCTCGGTAGGCTGGCCTTGAACTTTCTGAATCCTGCTACCTCAAGTATACTTCTCCCTCCTCTCTCCCTTTTCCCTTCTCCCTTCCTTCTCCCTCCTCCCTCCCTTCTTTATCCCTCCTCCCTCCCTCCTTCCTCCCCCTTCCTTCTCCCTTCTCCCTACCTCCTCCCTCTCCCTCCCTTTTCCCTCTTCCCTCCCTCCTCCCTCCTCCCTTCCATATCCCTCCTCCCTCCCTTCTCCCTCCTTCCTCCCCCTTCCTTCTCCCTTCTCCCTCTCTCCTCCTTCTCCCTCCCTTCTCCCTCCTTCCCTCTTCCCTCCCTCCTCCCTCGCCCTCCTCCCTCCCTTCTCTATTCCTCCTCCCTCCTTCTCCCTCCTCCCTTCTTTCTCTGGAGTGTTGGGATTGCAGACTTGTGCCATGATGCCCAGCTCTGATACCTTTTTTCAGTGCTGTGAACTGACTTCGAATCTTCGTGCATGCTAGACAGGAACTCTAAGCACTGAGCCACAGCCCCAGACCAATGATGCCCAGCTCTGAAGTCATCCATTCAAAAATAAAATCGTGAACCCACTCCTACAATAACCTACTGCTGCTATAATCCACCAATCTATCTGCGAGGCCATGGCCTCTGGCCCTCCCCACTGGGCTCCTCTAATGCTGTTGCAATGGCAATTAGATTTTCAAATGAGACCGGCTTCAGGGCTGCTGGCAACCACAGAAAGGAAACTTTTGGTGGAAGAAGGCTGATCATCTTAGAATTAGAAAACAAACATTCACTTGCAGGGGCAAGAGACAAGATATCACCTTTCCTCTATGCCTCCTTAAGGAAGTCTTTTAGTGGGTGTCAACATATCCCCGATCTTGCAAATCCTAATCCTGACTCACTGGCCAGCCCCAGAGCACACACACACACACACACACACACACACACACACACACACACACACACACACACACATCTTTAGGCTTTATGCTCCATCACCATGGCTTCAGGGTTGCTGGATAATAAGGTACAGCTAGGGAGCCCAGGTCCAGGAGAGGAGTGCCCAGTCCCCAGAGGCCTTGGGCTGGCCCTTCCTCCCAGGATGGGAGAGCTGAAAGGCCTGCCAGCCCCTCCCAGAGGAAAGCGCTAACACTGCTAACTCAGCCCTCTGCAGACTCCAAGCCCATGGTCCTCTTCTCCTGTAATCATCTGAAGAAGGTCAAGATTAAAGTCAGTGTCCATGATGAGAAACGAGGGGCAAATGGGCACAAAGACACCAACAGGACTGCAGAGAGAGAGAGAGAGAGAGAGAGAGAGAGAGAGAGAGAGAGAGAGAGAGAGAGAGAGCGCTCTGGGGGAGAGAGTGAGGGATGAGGGAGGGAGAGAGCCCGTAGCCTTGACCTTGTATCTGGCAGAAGTCTGTGGAGTGGAGTGGCATCAGCCATGGTGGAGGTGACCTTGAGGTCACTGTGAAGGAGCTTGGATCAACCAGTGTGGACATGTGTCTCAGAGAGGTTGAGAAGTTGACCCAAAGTCACACAGCTTGCCAGTGTCAGAATCAGGACAGGACTGAACATTTGTTCCCAGCCTCGTCTCACACACCTGTCTTGAGCCCAGGCCTCCCCAAAGTCAGGAAACATTTGGGGTTCTCAGAGCTCTTGTCAAAGTGTTGCACAGGCTGAGGAGACGGCTCAGTGGTTAAAGGTGCTTGCAAAGTAAGCTGGCCCGGATTTGGCTTCCTCGGGGTATCCATGTAAAGCCAGGTTTGCAAAGTCATGCATGTATCAGGAGTTCATTTACAAAGGCAAGAGGCCCTGGCACATCCTCTCTCTCTCTCTCTCTCTCTCTCTCTCTCTCTCTCTCTCTCTCTCTCTCTCTCTCTCGCTCTCTCTCGCTCTCTCATAAGTCAAAAAACTTAAACATTTTTAAAATGCCCTCTGTTGCAGAAGGTCTGGAAAAGCCCAAGGACTCAGCCCACCCTAACTAATAGCCAGGTGAGATGTTTGAACTGGTCTGCTGTCACGGGTGAGGTTAGCCTTCTGGAGGACTGTCGCAACTGGTCTAAAGTGTCTAAGTTTTCTCTCGTTGTGACAAATACCTGAGGTGAGCAGTTTTATTTTAAAAAGGAACATTTGCTTTGTTCACCATGTTCAAGGTTTCAGCCCCAGACTGCCTGGCCCTGCTTCTTTGAGCCTGTGGTCTCCTCTGAGCATGCTCAGGAGATCATGGAAGAGGAGGCCTGTTCACCTCATGGCAGCCAGGAATCAAAGAGAAAGGGATGGGGATCCCAATGCCCCCAGTGATCTCATTTCCTCCCATGAGGCCCCACCTCCTCAACCTTCTGTCACCTCCCACTAGAGTGCCACAGGCTGGTGACCCTGTGTTATATGGCCTTTGGGGGACACTCCAGACCCAAACTGTAGCATTTATGGACAGTTCTTTCGAGGATGGACCCCAAGAGAATCCCAAAGTGTAGAAGGACCCCTGGGAGTGTCCTGGAGGTAAGGATAGTCCCAGAACTGGGGTGACGGTGTGTAGGCTCACACATCACAGAGAAGCTCACACAAGTCTTCCCTGAAGCTGCACAGCTGGGCTGTGGTCCTGGAGACCCTCAGTGCTGGCTAACACCAAGACATAGCCATGTCTCACACCTCACCCCAGGGACCTGGTGTACAGGAGCTGTTCGCTTTCTGGGCCATCCTGTGAGGGAGGGGGCTAGCCTCACCATCCTCCTAGGTGAGATGAACACGAGGACATAGGTCACCAACAGTAGGGACCCCTTCCCCCAGTGTCCCACACCCCACCCCACATGGAGGAAGGAGGGGGAAGGAGAGGAGGTGTTTGATCTCTGCGGTGACTCTACTCATGGCGGCTGCAGACACTCTGGAAGCCAGCTCCACTTTGGGTGATGCTGGAGGTGACACGCAGCCTCAAGTCTGGAAACCATTCTTCAATTTCTAATAAATTTCCTGCTGTTGGGATGATGCACGATAAATCACCCTTCCATGGGTTCCCTCTCGGTAATCGCTTCAATTATCTGCTTGTGCAGTGTCCTCTCAGAGGACTGGCAAGTGCTACAGAAAACCGGTCCTTCGGTGATGTCTGGAGGGTGTGGGGCTGAGACCAGAGACCCGAACAGCAAGCCACAGCCAAACGGGGGAGGGCGGGGAGTGATGAGAGAGACCTCTAAGAAGAGGAATACAGGGGGTGGTGGGAAAGTCAAGGACGTGGGTCTGGTCCCCCACCTGAGAAGAGGGACTGGTACAACTCTGGTATCCCAGGAAAGAGGCTCTGGAGCCTCTGCCATGTTCCTGGGACTGTGGGCATGTGGATCAAGCCCAAGCTGGTGGGGAAGTGGAGGGACTTACTTATCCTTTCTGAACCCAGATGAGGGCTCCACCAAGGGGAGGAGACATGAGTGATGGGGGCTGAGGGCAAGTCAGGAACTTTCCAGGGATGTCGTTCCTCATCACTTGTGCCCAGGAACCCTCCCCAATCCCAAAGATCATTTTTTCCCTTCCTTTGTAGGCCCCTGGCCTTCCCCGCTCTGAGGGCCTGCACATGTTTTTGAGGACCACAGAGATCTGGGTTCTCTCACCCACCCCTACATGGTTGAGAATTCAATCTTTAGGACCTGGGTCCCGGCATGGCTTGACTCTGTGGGCCCCTTGGACTTCCCACCAGACATACTACTCAGCCATTATCTGCTGCCTTACTGGTGGAGTAAGTGAACAGGTAGGTGGGTGGGTAGAGGCGCAAGGGTAGGTGAGGGAACTGATAAAACCAGGAGGAATGCACACGCAGAGGATGAAGGCTGAGTGAATGGACGAAGAATGGGTGGAGGGACGAATGGGCGCCTCGATGTGGGTACATGGATGGGTAAGTGGATGGGTGGGTATTGTCGTCGGATTTCTTGTGGCTGCACAGAAAAGAACCAAAAGGCAGCTCTCGGAGGAATGGGTTTATTTTGGCTCACAGACTGGAGGGGAAGCTCATGAGAGCAGGGAAAACAACGGCAGGAGCAGAGGGTGGACACCGCCTGGGCCACAGCACTGAACAATTTTACATTCAAATGGCGACAGGAAAGTGTGCTAAAAGCTGGCAAGGGGAAGCTGGCTACAACCCATATAAGCCCACCACCACCAACACAGCTCCGACAAGGTTCCAATTCCTAAACTGCCATCAGCTGGGGATAAAGCGCTCAGAATACCATGAATTTATGGGGGACATCTGACTCAGACCACCACAGGTTGGTAAATGAAAGTGTGAGATTATAGGATAGATGAGTGGGTGGAGAGACTGAGTGGATGAATGGATGGTGGGAGGATTAGGTGGATGAGCAGAAGGGTAGTAAACAGGTGAGCCAGTGAATGAAGGTCAGGAATGGTAAAATAATAGGACCAAAATGAGATCCATGGATAGATTGTTGTACAGGGGAGAAGACAGAAGTCTGCTCCGCGAAGGGGTGGAGAAATGTGAGTACATATCTTCACTTGTACCTTTAGTCGCATATGACTGGACAGTGTGCTGGGCCCAGGGACCTAGAGAGTGGAGAAACCACGGAGTGGTGACAGTGGGCTGCAGTGGGCTCTGTTTGAGAACATCTAGGAATGGCTGCTCGCCTTCCTGCTTTGGCACAAGAAGGTTTGCCAACGGGGCTTGGCGTGGCCTGTGAGCCTGTGTTCGGAGTGGCCTCAGCACTTGGCAGTGACTGGCTTGGCATCTGTGCTTTGCAAATTCAGGGCAAGCCTGCCCATGCCTGGGCCTCGTCTTGAGAGCTCCCACCTGCCTGGGGATCCCTGGTGACCAACACTTGGCAGACACTTGCAAACTGGGGGACTTTCATCGGTGATCCCATCGGATCTGTACAGGGATGAAATTTTTCTCCCATCTGTCAGATGAGGACCGGGACACTCAGAATGGGGTCTTTCATTAAGGTCATCTAGCTGTAGAGACGAGGGGCCAGATTTGGTAGCCAGAGTGGGTCCCCCTGCTCCCCCCTCCCTGGCCTTTCCCACTAGGCTATGCTTCTGCTCAGGAATGGATGTCCCATCTCTGTTGCCAAGGTAACCTCCCTCCCAGCCCAGCAGTCACCCCCCTGGAGTGTGACTCCTGCACCTGACATCATAATCTTCCATGACATCTTAATCAGCTCCCCGGCAACGAGGCAGTGCCCTGGTATTAAGATTCCCGTGAGTCAGCAGGCCCTGGATGGGTTCACCTGCCCGGCTTCAGTCCTGGCCAGCCTGCCCATCCCAACCGATTCTGCAGGACGTGGGTAGAGACTGATGGGGCTTGGTTTTGGAATTCATACAGCTACTGCTCCAGACCAAACTTGGCTAATGATGCTTTCCAGAGCCCAGCTTTCTCCTCTGCAACACAGGGCAATGCTGGATGCCAGCCGGCTAACACATACTGTCAGATGAAGGCTAGTCTAGATGTCTGGTCATCTCCAGGGGCACTTTATTCCCCACTGCAGCCAGGACATCATGCTGTACCACAGTCAGCTTAGAATCATTGGAGCCATTGATGAATTGTCAATGGAAGTGACTTTCTCCTCTGGATGTGCTAGAAAGACCTGGGCACAAGGCTAATACAGTCGCTCTCTCAAAAAACGGAAATCTGAAAGGCCTATTTTGGCCAGAAAACATAAGTAAAGAAATAAACGTGTTCTGCAGGCTACCTCAGTTTTGGCTCTACTTTATTTCTCACAGCAGTAAAAAGTGGGTAAACTTGATAGACTCACTTTGCAGAAGAGAAAATTGAGGCATAAAGAAATCAGCAATTTCCCCAACCTCACAGCATAAGAAATATACCTGGTCATCGGAAACTCTATTGATCAGCTACCATGTGCAGGGACCTGAGCAAGTGTCAGGTGGGAAGACACCCAAGCCAAGCAGAACACCTCCTGGGGCTGAAGTGCCAATGGAGGGACAGATGATAATAATAATAACTATATAGTCATCAGATAATCATATATATCCATAATAATGTACAAATAATAATAAGCATATAATAATCAAATGCTGGTGGTAATACACTCCTTGACAAGAATAAAACAGCATCCGGGAAGGGACTGCAAGGTGGAGCGTATGTTCTAGAAGCTCAGGGCAGCCTTCTTGGAAGAAGGCTCTGAAGAACAGAGAGCCTGAGGGAGTGGCATTTCTGGGGAGGAACTAGATGGTCTGTGGCCCTGGACGAGAGGAAGCCCGTGCACTGCTGGGTGGAGTCAGATTTGGTGGGCATAGGGGTGGCAACTCAGGGGTAATGAAGGGAGGGTAGGTCATCGCAGAGGATGCACTGGGTACTGAGGGAACTGGCAGATCTGCAGCCCCCAGTGCACAGAGTTCTACCCTTCCCCACACCAGGCAGATGCTGTCTCTCTTAGCTGGCTGGTGGGCTGGCCTCAGAACCATGTTACTTCCCTGGACATGGGCTGTCTCACCGGGAGCCATCCCAGTAATACCAAGCTGGGGCTGTGTCTGCTCTTAGACAACAGGACTCTCCTTCCCTCTGTCCCATGGGAAATGCTCAGTGACCTCTCAGAGGTCCCAAACCTGAAAGGAGCAGAGCCAGGATGTGAAGCCATGAGCAAACTCCAGGTTCCTGGGAGTTCTAAGGTGGCTTCGCCCTACTCTTCACTGCTTGGCCTTTTCCCTTCCTTTCTCCTCTCACTGCCCCTCCCAAGGCCTCTCTTACCTGGCAATCACACTCTAGGCCAGGCTCAGGTTACTGAAGGCCCTGGGGGTCTGTTTAAACAAGTGTGTCTGAGCAGGAAAATCAAACAGACAGGGACCCTCTGGGGCCACCAAGGGGACCACCCCAGGGACTACTGCCCGAACCTGATAAGGCCAGATCTACTTTCACTTAATTGGGCTGTGGCCAGAGGCTCACCATTTGATCAGATAGAAGTCTCTGTGGGAAAGGGCTGAGTCCCAGTGGGTGGGGTGGCCCTGCAGCCCTGTGGGACCAAGAAGCTGAAGGGGACTTGTGCACCCACAAATGGGGAGGGGCCCTACAGGGCTCTGCTCTTCCAGCCTTGGAAACCCAGTTCCCCTACCTGCTCCATACCCCCCCACACACACCCAGGAAGTCTCCAGGAAAACCACCCAGCCTTCAGATCCCACTTTTCCCCAGCCCATCTGCACTTCCCCATAGTCTGTCCCTGGACACAGAGCCGAGGAGCGACAGCCTGGGATGCACTTCAGCCAGAGGTGACCAAGCTGGCAGAGACAGCCACAGATTAGGGCAACCAGGACACACACACCTTTCTGAGTGGTATGAAGTGCCACTTGTCTGACTCCGAAGGGCCTCCTCATCTGTCCTGGAGGGAGCTAGAACCCACCATCAAGTTCAAAGGCAGAGTAAGCAGCTTAGGAGGGGCAGCTTCAGCTTTCATTCTATAATGTCAATCAAAAGCCAAGGGTGCTGGCTCATGCCTAGAATCCTGACACTGGAAAAGCCAAGGTAGGAAAATTGCTGTGAGTTCCAGGCCAGCCCAGGCTACAAAGTGAGTTCCAGGTCAATCTGGGCCAGAGTGAGACCCTGCCGAAAGAAAGAAAGAAAGAAAAAGAAAGAAAGAAAGAAAGAAGAAAGAAAAGGGGGCTGGAGAGATGGCTCAGTGGTTAAGGCGTTTGCCTGCAAGGCAGAGTTCAATTCCCCAGTACCCACATAAAGCCAGAAGCACAAGGTGGCACATGCCTCTGGAGTTCATTTGCAGCAGCTGGAGGCACTGGTGAGCCCATTCTCTCTCCCTCCTTCTCTCCCTCTCTCTCTCCCTCTCTCTCCCTCTCCCTCCCCCCCCTCTCCCAAATAAATAAATTATTTTTTAAAAAGAAAAAATATCATGCAAGAGCTATTTGACCCCACCATAGGCTGTGCACATGTGATTACCACACCGCAGGGTAACTTCAAATTTGAGACTAGTTTGAGAAAATAAAAATATTTGATCCACATTCTGCTGGGCCCTCAAGACGTTTCCTGGCTTTGACACCCACTCCAATGGAGGTGTCCCATGGAGAAATGCTCTGGCAGATGTGGGTCAGAGTCCCAGATGAGGTGAAGGCTTTGCCTACTCTGGTGGTCGTCCACTTATGTCCATCCCTGTCAAGATCTGTCCTAGCTTCTGGAGCTGCTCAGGCACACTGGGGGTCAGGTCCCTGCTGGTGGTTATGAGGCTATCTGGGCACCTGGTACACAGACCAGAGCTCTGGCAACCTTGAGGGTCCCAGGCTTCTCTCACTGTACAGGCAAGGAGTCCCCAGCAGATGTCTCTGAAGCCAGTGCTGGAAGACATCTGAGAAGCAAAGATTTGGAAGTTTGCATTGTCTAGAAGGATCTGTGGGGATGGGCTGAGTCCTTTTGGGTGGGGTGGTCCAGCGGCCCTGGAGGGACCAAGAAGCTAAGCCATCCACAAATGGGGCTCTGCTCTTCCAGCCTTGGGGACCCTGCTCCCCTACCTGATCCCTCCCCCAGGAAGTCTCCAGGAAAACCACCTAGCCTTCTGTGTGACTATTTAACTTCCCCTGTGTAGAGTGCCAAGGGATAAAAACAGTTGCTGTCAAGATTAAATCAGGTGAGACACATTAATAGCACAGAATAGAACCAACAACAGTGTTGACTATTATTAGGTTTCTGTTGTTGTTGTTATTTTGAGACATATTCTCCCGGAGCCCAGACCATTCTCAAACTCACTATGTTGCCACAGCTGCTCTTGAAATCCTGAGCCTCCTGCCTCCATCTCCCAAGTGCTGGGATTATGGGCATGTGCCACCACACCTGACACCAATCTTCATTGTTATTAAGGGATCTGGTTATTTCCCATTCTGGCTTTCTGCTCCTCAATTTCCCCATCTCCCAGGACTTCTCCTCTATCACTCAGGTAAAGCCACCAAGGCCAGGCCAAGCTCCAAAGCCAGAGCAGAGCTTAGAATTCACTTAGCCCAGAGGGGATGGGCTCTTCAGGGAGCTCTGTCTGGCCAAGTGTGCAGAGCTGTGAGATCAAGCACAGACTGGGTCTAGGTTGGGGAAATAAACAGAACAGGTGCCTATAGCTTTTACAACCCCCATGTCCCACCTACACCAACCAGAGCCTGCTCCAGTGTAGAGTAGAAGCCAAGGGCCACCGGTTCCACTGAGCACAGACACTGCATTGCCTTCCCCATCCAGAAAGCTATGGTCTCTGCGAGAATCATCTCCATGGCGGTGCATTTTAAGCACTTAGCTCTAGTGGGTGCTCAGTGAGAGCAAGGGCCCCTGAGGCCCCTGGTTCCAAAAATGGATCTGAGCTCCCACCACATTTCACACAAAAATAGTCCCCCCAGGTGCTCTGAACCTGATAGGACCCAGCGCTCTAGGGTGCTCCCAGGTGCTTTGACCTGGGGGGCTCAGTGCTCTAGGGGGCTCCACACCTTTCAGTCTTTGCTTCCCATTCCTCCTACAAGGACTTTGTCCTCTTAGCTGTCACTGGTCACAAAAATCCAGGCTTAGAGTGGCAATCGGATGTCTTAAGTTTCTCTATGTCCAAGGGGTAGGGAGATCAGACAACTTGCATTTTGACACCAGATCTGCTACTTTCTGGCTCAGAGACCTAGGAAAATGACTCCTGCTTGCCCTTCAGTTTACATAGAACCCACAGAACCGGGAGGTGACACCAAGTTTCCAATTCTTGCAGCTCCAGAGGTGCTGCCTCCATGCCCTACTGCCCAAAGGAAACCTCATGCAGGATTCAGTGTCAGCAACCCCGCCTCTGCCCAGCAAGCCCTGGACTTGATCTTTGCCGCTTGCCTGGCTGGTAGGCTCACAAAGGACAAAGCCACCCCTGCCTGGCTGGGGTGATGGGGACTACCCCTCTGCCCAGATCCACAACAAGTAAGGGAAAGACAATGGAGGTGAACAGAAAGGTGTGGCATGAGTCCTTCCAATGGCGGGAAGGGACTTGTCTGCAATCTCTTGCAGGTTACTGGGCCCCTGGGGATTGCTTCTCTACCTCAACTCTGTCAGGTTTGTATGATTTTTGGCTCTTGATATTCATCTCATGGAGCACTGCCTGAGCAGTTCACGCAGGAAGGCTGTGTACTTGGTCCAAGGATAGCAGAGGCCTCAAGAGAGCAGGGTGTGGGGCAGAGGTAGTGATCATCTCTTCTGGACACAGGGGCCTGGAGGGTTATGGGAAAGGGTGGAGACCAGCAGCCCAAGGGAACTGGCTGGGGTTGGTCCTGACATGGGCCATTGGCTTCTCCAGAAAGATACTGTGCCTGTTGATCCATTCGGTCCTCTGCACTCACTAATCCTTTCATCCTAGGGCTCTGAGAGTGTGGGTAAAGGAATCCAAGCTGTCACCTCCTGGGACTAACTGCCAGCACTGCCACAGCCTGCCTTAACCATTCTCCTTTGGGATCCTCTGGAGGACCCTACGAGAAAGGAGATGTGTGTGGCTCATGGCGGTTTAGAGGTGGAAGGCAAGGCTCAGAGAGGAAAATACCAGCTGGAAGTCAAGGAAGGAGTAGGGGAAGAAGGAAAAGGCACTTCCTGCCACTCCCAAAGGTGTGCCCATTGCTCCAGAAGTCACTAACTGCTTCCAGAAAGAGCACACAGGAATCCCCTTAGCTTCAGACTGACTTGAAGGAGGTGACTCAGACTGAATCATGAGGTGGGGGTTGGGAGTCATTGAGAGTTAAACAAGGCAAGGGAAAAGCAGGAGGAAGAGAGAAATTAGGACCTTTTCAGTTAGAAAAGAGCCCTGGAGTCAGTATAGAAAAATGAGGGCTGTATGTTCCATGTCTTGCTACCTGTTCATAGAGACCTATGGGACACTCAGAATCAGGTGGGACAGAGTGCGGAGAGCTGGGGCCCACAGGGAAAGAGAGTGGAAGTCCAGTTGACAGGGTTGGGGTAGTCACACTTGTCCCCTGCCCAGGATGGCTCCCAAGCTCCCCTAGTCCACAGGTCATCCCTCCTCCCCAAGGTGGCCCAGGCATTTCATTCAAGTGCAAACACACTCTACTTCTCTGGGCTTCCCTGGGGACCCAGTTTCCCAGCAGCTCCAGATCAGTTTTCCAGCCTCAAGTCCCTTTTCCCTCAGCATCCCTAGTGGGCTTCCATGGCACTCAACCCTCCGCTCTCCAAAGCTCCGACTGCCTGCGCTCCATCCTTGGTGCATCTTGGAAGAACTGGCTCCCAGTTCTCAGTTGTCTGCCGATTTTAAAACTGACAACCCAGATCTCAGAAAAATGGACTATAGTCCGGGCTTGTTTTCTTCTCAGACAACTAAGATAAGATCTTAGACTTTTGATAAATCCTTAGAGAACCTTGGTAGGGTCTAGGGCTTCTAAGGAGGAGGTGGTTGGGAGGAGGAGGAGCCAGGAAAAGGGTAGTAAGGAGTGCTGGACTGGAGATCCATTTCCCAGATTGGAGGTGGGACTGGGAACCGGTCCAAGCTTGATTTCAATGGTTAGGTTTTTGAACCAGCCTTGTAAGATACTGCTCTTGGGAACTGGGAAAGTGGATTTCGAAGGTTTAGACACACTGACAGCCAGATCCCCCCCCCACACACACACACCACTCACCACTGAGTACCTGTGTGACTCTCAGCCAGGCACTTAACCTTTCTAACTGTCCTTTCATCTGGGGGCAGAAAGCTGATCATACTACCTGTCCTTCAGTGTAGAAAAGATTAAGATCCTTCAAGTTTTGCAAACCTCAGACATGGGGCTGGCCACTTGCTGTCCCCCATTCCCCGAGCCTTTGCCCTGGGGCCCTGGCAGAACCAGAGTGGGGTGTTCAGCCTATGGGGAAGAGCTGAAGAGAGGAACCTTCCTTTAGGTGGGCAGAGCGGGGACCTGGAGCCTCAGGGTCTGCCTGACATCTCCGGGCTTAAATAACCATGAGCCTTTGTTATTCGTAGGCAGCAAAGTGGTTCGTTACGCCTGATTGGTCTAATTGCTTTGAAATGGGATATATTATCTATAATTATAGAGTCCTGGTAGGAGCCGGCCGGCCTCCGCTTTCATCTTCCCAAGTGTACCCTCATGTTGAGATCACATTAATTTAGGCCATTTGAAGGGGAGGCTCTCCCTTCCTCCGATCCTGCCCCCCTCACCCCTTCCAAATTTAAAGCGGTAAGGAAGCCGGCTCTCGCTGGAGGGGCTTGTGGGGGAAGGGCTGGACGGAGCCAGAGCCGGACAAACTAGCTGTCAGTTCCTGAGGTAAATCCACCAGACTGGGGAAGTTCTGCTGAGTCCTGCGAATTGGTTAGTGAAGTTTGTAAGGAGAAAACATGTTTCCTCCTTTTAAGGAGGGTACCCCATCAGGCCCAGAGCCAGAAAAGGGAAACATTTTTCAGCAGGGCTGAAGACTCTGGGATTCTCATTTCTGAATAGATTCTCCCAAGTTCTCATCTTTAAGGTTTTTCCTTGAAAAGCTGTGAAGTCCTCCCAGAGAGATTCCCAGATAGTTTCTCAGACCCTCGCTCCAGGCGGGCACAGGCCAGATTATGGGGTGACGGGGTCGGTCAGGAGGGCTCTGGGCAGGTTAGGAGATCCCAGGACCCAGTTCTGTCACCCCACCCCCACTGGGGACAAAATGCCTCTTCTCTCTCCCCTTCCCCCTCCCTCCTGGCGATTGGTGAATTCCCACCAAAATAAATCGTTCCGGGTAATCGGTTTTCATAGCACATTCATCCTATTAAAGAGAACTGTTTGGGACTCGCTAATTGCCGGGGGGATCCCACTGAGCTGCGCATTTTAAAAAATGCACGCGGGATTCCTGGGCCACAAAAATACATTGGAAAAGGGGGAGGGGCGTAAACAAAAACCCGACGGAGGAGACAACGAATTCTGAAATGAGGGGCAAGCCTGCAGGCTCTGCCAACATAGGGGGGCACTCAGTGCTGACTACTGTCTTTACAGGGTCCCCTCTACAAGTTTGTATTTTCTCACAGGGGAAATAGCTAGAAATGACATCTTCCTGCTCCCGCCGTTGTCCACCCTCGCGAAATTAGCGTTTTTTACGGATAGGGGTGCCCCATTGGTTGAGTCGCCCAGAAACTGAACCCAGGACAATTAGATTTCGGATCTGAAATGCTGAGGCAATTTCGGGGAATTGGGTGCCTTAGGATGGGGGACGAGCCCGGGGAAGGGCAGGAGGCTCTGCAGGGCTTTATCTACGGGGCCAGCCCTGCCTCGCCAGGCGTGAGTTACGGCCGCGTTCCGTGCGCGCACCGCGGGGCCCGGGCGCGTCGGGAGAGCGCTGCCGTGCGGACCGCCGCGCGCCCCGGCTGTCAACTCGCGGAACCCGCCGAGGCCAGACGAAAGTGAGCTCCGAAGGTGCCAGCTTGCTGGGCTCCCAAACGCGTGCCACACGCCCCGGGGGGGCAGGGTTTTTATTTCGTTTCTCTAATTCCTTCTGGGATCCGCGGGCACCTTGATCGCAGCCCCGCGGCAGCTCCAAACCGGAGCCCCGCGCGATGCCCGCGCTTCGCAGCACGCTTCCTCGGCTGCCTTGCCCAGGGACAGCCCGGCGCGGGGCCCCGGCGCACAAGAACGCACCCCGAACGTAAAAAAGATCCGGCGGGGTCGGGACGGACAGAGAAAGCCGGGGTAGAAGGCCGGCCCGGGGCTGCGGGAGCCGGAGGTTTGCTCCCTGGAGGCAGGGGCGCGACTTCAAGGGCCCCAGAGCCGACGGAGGCCTTTGATCCAGCCGCCGCTGGCGCCTAAAAACAACACACTCGTCTGCCTATTAGGCGTGTGGAGGGATCGTGACAGATTGCTTATCCCCGCAATTAGCGCTGCGGCCCTTCTCTGGACGCTCAGCCCCCAGGCCTCTCTGCTAGGGTCCTTCGCGCACGCCGAGTTTCCAGGGAGACTCCTCTCGCTCCGTGGCTCCACTCTTGGGGTTCGAGTCCCCCCCTCCAGGCCCTAACGGAGAGGTTCTTAACATAAGACCTAAAAGTCCACCCAAAAGGTTCGGAAGTTGTTCAAGTGTTTTTTGCGAATGTGCACTTTTCCAGTGGAAAAAAAGATTGTAGCTAGATCAGCTTTTTTTTAAAATTTTTTATTAAAGTGATCAGGGAGCCACTCGTGTTGACTTGGGGGACAAGGATAGAACAAAGAAAAATTCTGACCTTTAACAAGTAAGGCTCGGTTTTAAATAATTGACTAAAAAATAAAAAAAGCAGTCTCCCCTCTGCTATTAACCAGAGTGCGGAGTGCGCGACTGGGCCATAGCATTAGAACGGAGGGTAGAAGTTGCCATCCAGACTAGGCTGCGTCCCCGTTGGCCTGCAGCCTTTTTAACTTCCCTTTGCTCTGTTTTAAAATGGGATGCCAAGACCTTCTACCCCTGTACACGGCGGCCAACCTCAAGGGGTCCCAGTGTATTAAATGTTCAATCAGTCAAAGAGCCCTAAAGGCTCCAAGCCCCATGCCCGCTCTTGGACGGTAAGGAACCCGGAGAGGCGGCGTACCCGTCCCAGATGCGCGGACTCTGAGCCCACCCCAAGGCCCCTTGGGCAGATGTGAGGCTCCGATCTCCACGGCGTCCGCAGGCCGACCCCTCCCGCCAGACTCCGGACGCCGTCTGGGTAATAAACTTCTACCTCTAGTAATTCATTTTCCTTAATCTGGTTGCCCCTAATCTACAGCTTTTTATTGCGCCCAGTTAAAAGGCGAGGGAATTCTCTGTCCCTCCGCGCTCGGATAATTACCCCTAAATGGCCACCGCAGCCCCTGGTGTTTCCTGGAGATTAGAACCCTGCAGTTATCAATGGCCGGTCCCGGAGAGCCGCCAACCACCTCCGCTGGCTCCCCGGGAGCCGGCGGCCTGGGCCCTGGGATAAGAGGCCATAAAAGAGAAGGCTCCGAAAACGGGCGGCCAGACCCCAGTTTGCATGGATCTTACGTCTCTCTCCACCCACCCATTTTCCTCCTTTTCATAACAGCAAAACAAAAATAAATAAAATCACGTTTCCCCCGAAATTGCAAAAACAAAAGTTTTCAAGACTCTCACCAAACACACACCACCAGAGACCTCTGCCTCCCTTCTCCTGCCTCTATGGTCCTGGTTTAGCGACCCAGAAATGGGGACAGCATTGTCTGAGGTCATGCTAAGGCCACCTCGGTTGGTTTTATTTCAATCAAGTCTCTATCCACAGGGTCTAGTGGCTCCTTTCCTTCGCCATCGCTGGTGGGGTTGTGACTCTCCTCAAAAGTTCTTGGGGCTGGAAGACACGCGTGTATTCCAGTCTAAATTCTAGCTGATGTTACCTGTTCTTACACAGAACCTTTGGCTACCTATTGCTGACTTCTAGGTAGAGGAAAAAAAACCCGCTTTGAACCCAGGTAAAGTTTGGAAGATTGAAACCGACTATAAAATTTTCGGCATTAAGGAAAAGAAATTTGCATTATGGCTTTCTATTGGTAGAAACAACTATGTACATATTTTAATCTAAAAGGAATTTGTAAGATATCAGCAAAAGTCTGATTATCACGGTGGGGCAAGGGGTAAAGTGGAGAAGAGGACCGAGACGGAGCTGCACGTCGAGCGGCCAGGAGCCGCGGTCGGGGAGGGAGAGACTAAGTGGAAATGGGGGGAGTGGGAAAGGATGATGGGGAAGGGGAGAGAGGAGGACTTCACACTGGGAAGAGACCCCCGGGAGCACTCCAGGCTCCGGATCCTGGGAGACCTAGCCAACCCGTTGCCGGAGACTGGGCTAAGCACTGAGGAAGGGCTCCCAGGAACCTCCGCCCCTCTCGGGTCCCAGCGGGCCCGGCCCTGCCCAGCGCTCCCCCAGGCCCAGCGAGCCTCGGGGCTTGTCCCCAGAAGCGCGCAGCCCAATGGATGGCTCCGGGCCCGCCCCCTCGCGAGCTGATTGGTCGCCGCTGTTTTGGCCTTGCCTTATTAACAAGTTCTCTGGGGAGCCGCGGCGGACCCGGAGCCGGCTCGTGCGCCCGGGAAGTCGGCCTGTGCGGCGTCGGCGTTGGTGGCGGCGGGGATCCAGGCCCAACGCACCCGAGCTGGCCTTCGGGGGAGCGGCGGGAGGCGCGCGCGCGCGGGACGGCCGGCCGGGCCAAGGCCTCCGGCACGCCCCGAGGCCAGCCTCGCTCCCGGCGGGCCCGAAGCCCATGCCCCGGAGCTGGCCCGTGCAGCGGCTGGAGGGGCGGCCCGGCTCTGCATGGCCCCGGCTGCCGCTATGACTTCCTTGCCACTCGGTGTCAAAGTGGAGGACTCCGCCTTCGGCAAGCCCGCAGCGGGAGGCGCAGGCCAGGCTCCCGCCGCGGTCGCGGCCACGGCGGCCGCCATGGGCGCAGATGAGGAGGGGGCCAAGCCCAGAGTGTCCCCTTCGCTCCTGCCCTTCAGCGTGGAGGCGCTCATGGCCGATCACAGGAAGCCCGGGGCCAAGGAGAGCGCCGCGGCGGCCGCGGAGGGCCCCCAGGCGGCGGGAGGCTCGGTGCAGCCGCTGGGCGCCCGGCCGGGGTCCCTGGGCGCCCCGGACGCGCCCTCGTCGCCTCGGCCGCTGGGCCATTTCTCAGTGGGAGGACTCCTCAAGCTGCCGGAAGATGCGCTGGTCAAGGCCGAGAGCCCGGAGAAGCCCGATCGGACCCCGTGGATGCAGAGCCCCCGCTTCTCCCCGCCCCCAGCCAGTGAGTAGCCAGAACGCCAGTAAGGGGCCGGGAGGGGGCGCGGGGCCCCGGGGCACCAGGCCGCCCTGGCGCCGGCCCGTCTTGGCGTCTGCGAACCTGCAGCCTGGTACCTGGAGGCGGTGCACCGGGTGCGTGGGCGGAGAGGCCGGGTTCTGCGCCTTTTCCTACTCCCACCCAGGAAGACAAATTCGAGGCTTGGGGCAGGCTAAATTGGCAATCCGATTTTCACGGACTCCTGGCTTTGACGCAGTTGTAGCTTGTGGCTGGTCACTCCACTTACCCACGATGCCAGAAGTTTCTTCTCCTCCACCTGACCCTAAACCCTGTTCTTTTATCTGGCAGCACTATAAATGCAGACGGGGACATCCTCACCGAAGGCAGTTTCACTTTCTATGGTAGAAGCCTGCACCCCCCCCCAACACACAAACATTTAAGTATCAGTACTCCAAAAAGATCTGATAAAACGCTTTCTCCCACCCATCAAGTTTGAGGCAGTGCTTTGGAAGGAAGGATGAATGATTTTTTTGGAGTGGACAACCACGTTTCCCGGGAGGGAGGCCAGGCCTCAGGTCAGTTATGGGAAGGCGCTCCCACTAAATGCACCCCAACTTCTCAGACGTTTTACAGTCTGACATCTTGCAGATCCGGAGCCGCCAATGGCTCCTTCAAGGCCTTTTGGCCACCCTCTGGTCTCTGCGCAGAGAACATGCTGGGAGGTATTTCAGGAGCACGGGAAATTCCCAAGTTTTCCTCGTTTCCTCCGATTATTTCGCGCTACATAATAGCAGCACGAATTCAATGGCATAATGCAAAGGAATGATTTTTATCTGGGAATTAAACGTCTTTGAAAAGACAGCCCCTCCCTGAGCCTAGTGGCTGGAGAAGGTGGCCCATCTCTAGGCTATTGCTGACCAATGTGACAATTCCCTGGGAACCCAAAGGGCGGTCAGCACAGAGGAAAAATGAACCCAAGGCCAACTGTTTCCTGGACCCACTGTGCCCTGTACTGGGGAAGAAGGAGGATGTTAACTGGAGATTTCATTTGACTCACATCCTGGTGGTTAGAGAACCCAAAGGATTTTTTTTTTTTAATCCCAAAGAGATGCATAGTTAGACAGAACCCGCATGCTGAGACCTCTGCTTTCTTACTTTGCTTTTTGAGGAAGGTGGTCAAAGAATCCTCTTAGGGACTGAGGACATTGGTTTAGGGCCTTAGGCCCAGGGTACTCCAAACCAAGGGAATCTCCAGGGTCCTGAGATGGACTGTACTTTATCTGGGGCCAGCCCTCTAGCCCATGAGCTATGACTTTATTTGGAAACCGAAAAAGGAGGACAGGTATGCACCCCTGGTCACAAGCACAGAAGCCATCTCACACACTGTGCTGGCTGTGGCCCTAGGGCCTAGGCACTGTGGGGAGAAAGGTTGAAAACAGCCCTGTGACCTCTGTGCTATCAGGCCAGCTCCCTCCACCTTTGGTTTGGCCCTGCTACTCTCCAGGGACTAGAGGCAAATTCTGAGATCCATTCTACAGCCCACAAAGGCCAAGCTCAGCGCACAAATACATGGTTGGTGAACACACAAAATCTCAGCGTGACCTTGGGCTGGGAGAGAACCTATTACTTTTACAACCATACTAAGACACACCTTCTGTCCGTGCATGGCCAGGTGGTGGCCCCACCGGGAAAGGCCTTCTTAAAGTGGTCTTGCCGAGTTCCCACTTGAACGTGGGTGGGTCTTACTCTGGAATCTTAGTTCCTTCAAAAAGTAGTCAAGAACTTCTTCCCTGCAGGGTTGGTTTGCAATGGAAATCGGAGAAAATATCTTTTTTTAAGTGTCCCCACAGAGCCCAAAAAGGAGGCACTTGGCAGAAAAAAAAACAAAAAACAAAACAAAACAAAACCAACAGCTGGTGTACTTGGTTACCTGTGCTGTTGGTTCCGGGCTTGGGCCCGCGATCTCCTAACTCCTGCCTTTTCTCTCCCGGCGCCCCAGGGAGGCTGAGCCCACCGGCCTGCACCCTGCGCAAGCACAAGACCAACCGCAAGCCGCGGACGCCCTTCACCACGGCGCAGCTGCTGGCCCTGGAGCGCAAGTTCCGCCAGAAGCAGTACCTGTCCATCGCCGAGCGTGCCGAGTTCTCCAGCAGCCTGAGCCTCACCGAGACGCAGGTGAAGATCTGGTTTCAGAACCGCCGAGCCAAGGCCAAAAGACTGCAGGAGGCCGAGCTGGAGAAGCTGAAGATGGCCGCTAAACCCATGCTGCCTCCCGCCGCCTTTGGCCTCTCCTTCCCTCTGGGCGGCACCGCCGCGATGGCGGCGGCCGCGGGTGCCTCGCTCTATAGTGCCTCTGGCCCCTTTCAGCGCGCCGCGCTGCCCGTGGCGCCCGTGGGACTCTATACAGCCCACGTAGGCTACAGCATGTACCACTTAACATAGGTGGGCCTAGAGTTGGCCCCTGTGGTGCCAGCCTGCACCCTCCCCATCCCCCAGCCTCTAATCTACTAGCAGATGGAGCCCTTCCTACAAGGCACCCCTGCCCAGCACCTCAAGGTCCCTTCTATTCAATCCGGCTCCTATTCCTCCTGGTCTCTGGCTCCCTGGGTTCCTTCTCCCCAACCCCTCTGAAAAAGTGGCTGGAAGGACCAGTGAATTATAGATGGGGCAAACTAAAGGCCAGAGGGCCCAAGAAATTTGTCCAAGGTACCCCACAGAATTAGTGGTTGAAGGGGACTAGAGGCCAAGGCTAGTGACCTCGTCTCCTGCACAGCTGCTCCCTGTCCTGACATCCACGGGGCAGGAAACTCGCAGAGAATGGCTGTTTGATGCTCTGGGAAACAGAACAGTATGAGAAAGCAAGCGTGCGCTAGAGATGGATCCCAGCTCCTGCCTGCTGGCAAACACCCTCGAGAGATTCCGCAGCAAAGCCTTGCTGGTGGGTGCAGGTCGCACTAGGTGTGTTTTAAAGGTAGGTTAAAAGGACTGCCTTTCCCAGGATGAGAAAAAAATGTTTTTAAAAAATCTGTTTCTATTTAACAGTACATTTTCGTGGCTCTGAAGCATCCCTTTGGAAGGGATTGTGTGTACTATGTAATATACTGTATATTTGAAATTTTATTATCATTTATATTATAGCTATATTTGTTAAATAAATTAATTTTAAGCTACAAGAAATGACCTCTGGTGATTTTAGTCGTTCATTGTAATTTTGCCCTTTGCTGTCTCGTCATGCTCCCATTGTTTTCCAGCTTGGTGGTAGTGACACCAGCAACTTTCAAAGTTGGCAAGAAGAGGTGCAGGAATCATGTGTTTTGGAGCTCACAGGACAAGTCTGCATTAGCAAAGTCAAGTGGAGAATTGAAGCAATTACCCAAGATAATTAGGCTCAATTTTCCAATTCACTTTAAGCCGAAATCAAGCCTTGCTCAGACGACCCATAACTGACTCTTTTTTTCTCCCCTTTTAACCTGTCTATGAAAACAAAGCGAATGGTACAAATGGTTTGATGACTGCAGACAGCTAATCCCGACAATTCCCACCCCTGCAAACCTGGCTTTCCCCAGGAGGCCAGGTGGGGGATAGGAGCCATGGTTTAGCTTTTCTAAATTGCCACCAGTATGGACCCAGCTTGTGGAACTGGCTTTGAGCTGTCAGAATGGGAATGCCTTTGTACAATCCATCACAACCCGATTACAATTTACAGGCAGACACTCAACTACATCAAACTTTAAAACTGAGGTTGACCATACACTCTCATCTTAGTAAGTCCATCACCAAGGCCCTGCCACCCCCCACCATAAACTTGATCTTTCTTTGATGTACTCAAGTTCAGGCTTCCAAGGAAAACCTATTTGAACAAGTGCCAAGCTTAGCTTTCTTGGAAAAATCCTGTAAAGATGTTAAAGATAGAAAATGACCCCTTAGTAAGAGGCAAGCACTTATCTTCCCGGCACCTCTGGTCACTGTAATGTGGGCACTCCCTTAATTCTCACCAACTCTGGGCAACTCTTTCCTCCTGCGTGTTGTGTCTGAATCTCACACAGGAGAGCCCCTCGCAAGCTGTACCCACAGCCCTTAAGGGAGGCAGTCAGCAGATCAAGGGCTGCTAAAAGCCCAATGCCTGGTATTGGACTTCGGAGGGGTGGACATCCTCACTGATAAAGAGTCAGAAATAGTTTCTCAAGGCAGGCCTGGGAATGTCAAGAGAGACCAAGATTTTAAGCATGCAACCTGAATGGGTTCTGTACTTGGTTCAAGCACAAGTACCTTGGCCTTGGACCCTCCAGTGTAGGTAGCAGGAGTTCAGGCTTTGTCTCTCCTGGCTGTCACAGAAGCCTCAGAAGCTTGCCACGTTTTCCATAATAAGAGACAGCTGGGGGTCCTGGGCAGCAACCTTCAGCCTCTGGGCTGACCCAAACACATCCAGAACCCAGGTTCCAGGACCAGCCCCAAGGGGGTGGAATCCCAAACTACTGTGTCCTTTAAAGACACTTGCTTCTTGAAGACATATGGATTAAACCATGCAGAGGTGACGTGTTTTAGCACACACCCGGACCCACAGAGGGAATCTCCTGTGTTCTTGCAGATGGTCTTGGGGATAGTCGTAATGACTTTGAGTTCAGGAGAGTGAATGTGGTTAAAGTCTGCCCCTTACTGACAGCCTGACTGACCTTGAGTAGACCAGATATGCCATCTCTCACAGCTGGGCATCCTCACCATCCCCTCCTCCAGAACTTGGGGACCTGTCAATGAGGGATCTGAAGGCGCCCTGGGAACACCCGGCGAGGCTGAGTTCTCAGCTCTTGAACCTTTGGCGGTACCGTCCTTTCTGCCTCGACCCAGAGAGAGGAATGACGGGGTGGCATCCAGTGTCTCCTGCGGCTGGCCTTCTGACTCCTCGGAGTTTAGCAATTTAGGGTCGAGGCAAATTTAGAGCTCCGTAATTGCCTTAATGAGCAACGGTTCGAGCGCTGCAGAGGCGCCGAGGCTCCAGCGAGGCGGTAGCTGCAGGCGAGGCGAGGCGAGGCGGGCGCACCTCCCGCCCCGCGGGGACCCCAGCCGGCGCTGGGGCCTCGGAAGGCGGCGTCGGCTCCGGGTTTCCTTCCACTCTGGGCCCCTTCGTTTTTCTATTTTCATTTCTTTTCTTCAGGACCTTTCTATGTTTCTCTCGTTTTCGAATTCTGTTTCTTCTTGTCAGGGTGTGTACATAGCAAGTGCTCAATAAATGTTTGCTGATCGGAGCTGCAGGCTAGTGCGGCGCTCAGAAGGATCCAGAGCCAACTTTCAGCCCCGGCCGCCGGCCTAGATCCTGGAGAGATGCTGGCCCTCTAGGGATCTATGTCCTGAGCTGTCTAAGAAACATCGGGATTCTCGCGCGGGTGGCCTCAGAGTCTCTCCGTGGGCCCAGTGACCTGCGATCCAGGGAGGGGACCTGCTTTACCCCAGATCACAGTGTTTGAGGGGCCAGAGCAGGAATTCAATCTGAATCTACCCAGGACCCACGTCCATCCCTCTAGTTGAGGGACAGGATTCCTGTCCCCAAGTCACCCTAGGGGATGTTAAGTGTGTTAAATGTGAACTTCACTCCTTTGAGCCCTGGTCCCAAGATAGCTCCGTCCTCCAAAGAGAGAGGGGCGCTTCCTCGGCCACTTAGGCTGCCTGCACTCACGGTTTGGTTTTGGTGGGGAGTACCTGAACCTCAGACTTCAAACTCCGTCTCTGACCAGCTGTGAGATCCCAGCGCCCGCAGTACAGAGGCCGGGCTGGGGTGAGGTTGGATGGGGACCTGGACCCGAACTAGCCAGGTCGGGATGAGGCTGGACGGGGACCTGGCGTGGCCGAGAGGTTGGGTGGGGCTGGGGAGCCCGTGTTAAGGGTGCTTCGCGTCAGGGTTCCAGGCTGGCGAGCTGACCGTGGGCGGATGGCTCCGGCATCCATCCGCGGGGCCCCTCTGAGTGGCCCGAGGCCCCAAGGTGAGACCGGCGGGCCAGGCCTGCGCCCCACCCGGAGCCTCCGGGGCGCCCGGGGAAGCGGCCGGAGGGGCCGCGGCTGGCGCCAGCCTGGCCGGACCCGGGGCCCCGGCCTCCCCGGCACCGACCCGCCCTCCCAGCCACTCGCGCCGCGGCACCCAGCCCTCCTCGGGGACTCCGCGCTTCCCGGAAAGCACCGACCCCAACTTCACTGCCGAGCGTCCACTCTCCGCCGCGCCGCCCGGTCGGGACCCCTCGGCCACAGCGCCACCGCGCGGCCCAAGCCCGGCACTCGGCGCCCCGGCTCCTCCCAGTCCCGGGCATCCGAAGGCGCTCTCCCCGGGGGGGAGTCCTCAGGGCGCACGCGCGACCCGCACACACAACACAACCCGCCAAGCAAAACCAACACACGCAGTATATCTACCCCACACAGGTGCCCAACACATGTCCCGTCACCCCCCTCTCTCTCTCTCTCTCTCTCTCTTTCTCTCTCTCTCTCTCTCTCTCTCTCTCTCACACACACACACACACACACACACACACACACCAGGCCAGCGCCCACGATGAATACACATATCTAAACGCATGACTCATTTATAGAGGCCACTCTATGGATAATCTCTATGGAAACAGACAGGAGACCCAGGTGACAGTGAGAGAGACACATAATCTCTGGGAAAAGGGGAGATGGGAGCCCAGAGATAGACATGATGGAGAGAAAGAATCCACAAGCAATGGTGCGGAGAGACTTCTGGATGCAAGGACTCCACAGAGAAGCCCAGGAAAGCCTCCACGCCCCTTAGAGCTCAAGGGAGGAGAGCGATGTTCAGCGTGCACGGGGGTGAGTGTGGCTGGAAGTACACTCCACAGACCAGGTGCCTTGTGTCCTTTGGCCTTCAAACCCTGTGCTCAGTCCTAGGCCCCCCAGCAGAGACCGGGCAGTGGGGAACCACCTGTGCCAACACTGGAGCCCCCTTCCAGAAGAGCTCTCCATCTGGTGGCTGCTCTGGAACTGGGGCTCGCTCTCTCTCCCTCCCCTCATTCCTCCCTCTTTCACTTGTTTCCCCCGAATCCTACCTGACACTTTGCTCCTGTTCCTATAGGACTCTGGTCCAAGACCTGGACTGTCTGTCCAGCCTCCCCAGTCAGGCAGGGTCAGAGAAAGGGGTGCCTCTAGGAACAGAGGATGGTGTCAGATCATCTAGTATGGAGTACGTTTTGAAATTTGATGGCTGTGTGATTTTGGTCAAGTTCCTTAATTCCTTTGAGTCTCACTTGCCCTATGTATCAAGTATGGAATTCTAATAATGTTTGCCTACGTCAGAGGAGTAAAATGAGCTGCTCTGTGAGCATCTCAGCTACTCAACAGTGAATGTTGATACTTAAGAAAGACAAACTTTAAAGCAGGAATTGCAGTGGTCCCTTCCAGGAGATGACTGAGACCAGAGCACAAGACACTACTCTAGAAATGTGTCCACCCCCCTAGATGGTGACCACTATTTAAAGACACTGCACCTCTCCAAATATTTGGAATCCACCCTCATTGTTGTCTCCCAGGGCCTAGCACAGCCTTTGGGATGAAGTTCAAAGTGAATTCAAGGTCTGCCTGCCTGACTGTGGGAGGGCAAAGGAAGGGCTCATGCCAATCGGAGGTCTGACTCACCGTGGAGAATACCTCCTCCTCTGGAGAGACTTTGCTAAACAACTTTCTGGGAGGGAGACTGGCTAGATTCAAAATCGCGCCTGCTGGACAGATCCCCACAACCTGAACAGGCATAAATGGATTCTGGGCTGGGTGGCAGGGCAGGGGTGGCAGGAGAGTTTCCTGGGTTTACAGCTGGAGGGTGGACACAGAGCCTGGCTTTGCTATTTCTCACCAGCCTGACATTTTTCTGGACCCCACACCACCACATCGCCCAACTTTGGTGGCTGCCCAGGGAGGGATGGAATCTTGTCCTTTGTATCACCAACTCCCAAACGTGTCTACTTTATTTATTTTTAAGAATATTTTTATTTCTTATTATTTATTTATTTGGAGAGACACGCACACATGCACACGTGCGCAGAGAGAGAGAGAGAGAGAGAGAGAGAGAGAGAGAGAGAGAGAGGCTCTGAACTCCAGGCACACGTGCCACTTTGTGCATCTGGCTTTACGTGGGTGCTGGAGAAACAACCCTGGTTGTTAGGCTCTGCAATGCAAATGCTGTAAGTGCTGAGCCATCTCTCCAGCTCCCATCCTACTTTTTAGAGAGGTATCCTGTTTTATTGTTGGGTTTGAACTTCTCTGCTCTGCTCTTGAGTGGGGTGAGACACTTCTGAGAAATCACTGTCACACAGCCTGGAAGCCAGTATTTGTGGGGTAGGGTGAGATCTTGGGTGGGTCCTCCACTTCTCAGATTTGGGGAGAATTGGGCTCCATATGCGACATGGGCACAATAATGAGTATCTCCAGGCCAGAAGGGGGAGAGCTCTCCATGGGCTCATCCCATCACCTGTCTTCCCAGGTGGGTGGTGGTTGTGGGAAGTGTTCCCCTGGTGTGACTGCAGCTGGCTGACCTGTACTGAACATTTTGTACATACAGGATCTTTCTGACTTTTGTATGTGGGTGATACCAGTGAGGTGGCAGATCTGCACTCCACACCAAAGACTGCTGAATGGCTTAAGCAAGGGGCTGTCAAGGGTCACAGGGAGTGCCTACCTACCTGCTGGGAACCTACTTCCTGGCCCCTTTCCTATCCAGACAGGTGGCAGAAGCTGTGGGACCTCACTCCAGCTGAAGTGCATGGGAGGTGGGCAGGGAGAGTGTGGGACACTGGGCACAGGGCAGGAAGGCAACTTCACTGCCCATGGCCACTGGCTCCTTCCATCTGCTCCTCCCAGCCTAGACTCCATCCATCCTTGAGGAGATTGAGGTGTGGTGAGTGGAACTGGAAGCAGCCTGCAGCGGAGGCTCTAGTGACAGGAAGTGTCACTACCCTGGTGTGCCTCCAGAATCGGGATATCTCCTGTAACCTCCCTCTGATGCAACAGTTCCCATTAACTCATATTTCATGCGAGGAACAAAACAATCAGTTTCTATTATCTGCAACCTCCATGGGTGTCTCTTCCCCTGTGGGTGCAGAACCCTCCAGTGCGTCTGAATGCCCTGAGCTGCCCTCATCTGCACTTAGGGGACTTCCTCTCCAGAAGTGGTCAGGGATGACCAGCAATTCACTGTGTAGTCTCAAGCTGGCCTTGAGCTCATGGTGATCCTCCTACTTCTGCCTCCAGTGCTGGGATTAAAGGCATGCACCACCACACTCAGCTAAATAAATTTTTTTAAAAATCTTGGCAAACAGTCTTAGGATCCCAGGTTTTAGTTCAGTGTGTCTTCGTTAAGTATTTTAGGGTGCCGAACAAGATCTACACAGCCAGAGATGAATAGAAATTACATGTTTGGAAGGGGAGAGGAATGGGATCCTGACAGCGACCCCCTAGATCTTGTTTTCCCCAGCGCTCATGATGGCCTTGTCACAAAGGTAACATGTGAGCTGGATTCTGAAGGGCAGAAGTGAGGGTTACAGGGACAGCGAAGAGAAGAAATTTCTTTAGAGGAACCATAGGCGCAAACCTGAAAGGGCCTGTTAGTCTGAAAATGGCCTCTGATGACTGGAATATGTGGCCCACGGGGTCAAATCATTTGTTTTGTGAACCCTGAGGAGAGATGGGGTCTACGTAGGAGGGGCTGTGGACCCCAGCTAGCTGGGAAGTAGTGGTACCCTAAACCATTGCAATGGGGGGCACAAAGGGGGCATTGCTCAAGAAGTGCCCCTTCCTCTGCAAAGGCCACCTCTTCTGTATGCATGTTCTGCTCCCCACCCTTGCCCACCAATGGGTGCCCGGAGAAATTTCTCCACTGCTAAGATGAAGCAGACCCAACACCCATGGCTGTTTCTGGCTGGAGCTCACACAACTCAGACCCAGAGCCGAGCCCCCAAGCTTCTGCCGGAGGTCTCCAGAACTCAGTTGTGCCAGCTGAGTAGGGGCACCTGGGTCTCAGCTGTGAGGCGGAGTCCACCACGGACACCCTCGGCCAACCCACAGCTCCCTGACCCAGCTGCACACCGGCTGTGTGGGCCCCATGGGACCTGTGCTCCCAGATGGAGCTCTTCTCCGGAGTCCCTTCTTTGTGCCCATTTGGCACCTCCATGTAATGGATTTTAGCAGCTGTGTGTGCCAAACCTGGTGCTAAAAGATGGACATGATGCCATTGTATCTCCCCAAGGGCCAGGTAACAGAGGTAGGACTTTTGCCATTGCCATCCCATTTTGTGCACAGGTACACTACCACCCAGAGCACAGAAGGTAGACTGAGGTTTCAGGCAGATCAGCTTTGGACAGGGAAGACAAGGAGTCTCTCAAGGAGTCATATTTCTGGCGGTAAGCACCCCGGGCGGTGCAAATGGTACAGGAAGTTTGACGTTTCCCTGTAAATGCACCAATATATTCCAGTGCACTGATAATTTTGGCATGTCCCTGGATTCTTGGTTTTTGGTCTTTGAGGTAGGTACTCACTCTAACCCTAACCCTAACCCTAACCCTGAGGGCTGACTTAGCTAGAATTCACTATGTTGTCTCTGGCTGGCCTCAAACCCACGGTGATCCTCCTGCCTCTGTGTCTGCGTCTTGAGTGCTGGGACTAAAGGCATCACCATGCCTGGCTTTGGATTCTTGACTTATGAAATCAAAGAATGAGATCCACAGATCAGAGGATAAGGTTCAGAAAATTTTTATTATAGTTTAGAGCATCAGGAGGGAGAAGAGAAGGGGCATATAAGAGAAGGAAAGAAGGCAGAGCTCTTGCCCAGGGAGGCTAAAGGGGGGTTGAGAAGCCCACCTATGTAGGGGCTTTTTAAATTTTGTATTTATTTATTTTTTTGAGCCCCATGGATGGGCATCTGGATTAGCCAGTCCTGACATCAGGTGTCTGGGTTAGGACTGGCCTTCACAGAAGGGCGTGGAACAACTCCCCAAGGGGACAGGGATAAGGAAAGGCCTGACCCATCTGACATCTCTGACCTATAGTGAAGGTTAATGACCTAGATTTTCCCCTACAGGCCCAAGGACAATTCCTGCATTTAGCTAAACTGTTCGCTTTGGGGTTCGGGTTGGCCTCCAGAGAGAGGGATTTAAGATCCAAGGAGTAAGGCACACCTCCGATGTTCTCATTACCTTGCCCATTTCAGAGAGCAGTGCCAGTGCTGGCCTGATGTCCTAAAGGCCAGCACTGGACCCGTGGAAGCAGGCTGGGGAGCCCGAGTAAGACAGGAGGGCCCTGAGACGCCTCTTCTCACTCCTCCCCAAATTTCTTTGCTTTGCTTTCCTTTTAATTTATTTGGTTTCTCATGTAGATTAGGCTGGCCTTGTACTCCTAATGCTCCTGCCTTCACCTCTTGAGACTTGTGCCACTATGCCCAGATTTTCATTTCATTCCATTTTATTTTTAAATGAATTAATTCATATTCAAGCAGAGAAAGAGAGAACGAACGGGCATGCCAGGGCCTCTTGCCACTGCACACAAACTTCAGATGCTGTGCCACTTTGTGCGTATGGCTTTACTTGGGTTCTGGATGGTATTGTCTAGAAAGGTTGTGCAATTTTAAGGATGTAGAGCCTCCATTACAGCTTCCTTCTTCATAAATGCCATCACCATGATTCAATTGCTAAGCAACACTTCTAGTTTTGACCCCAATTCACAGACTATATCCCGTTGGTTTTTGTCACTTGGCATAGGTTCCCATGCTCTCTGTACCCATTTTATGATCGGAGGAACTGAGGCCTCATGGCTGGCCCATGACCACTGAGTAACTTGGGGTGAGAAGCAGCCTGGTTATTCCATGACCCACAGCTGGCTCCAGGTGAGCTGGTGTCAGGAGAAGGCTCACCTCCATGCATCCACCTCAGGAGGGCCAGGGGATCGCTTGGATGGACCCTAAGAACTGTTCCAGAGAGGGAGGAGGTGCCAGCTGTCAGTAGGGATGCTGAGAGTGAATCTCACTGGACCACCAGGATTCCATCTGAAGGTGCCCTCACGTGATCTGGTCCAATTACAGCTTCTTCCTTCATAAATCTCAACAAAGGATTCTCTCTCCAGTGTCTTTTGAAGTCATCAAAGTATATGAGCTGGGAAGGATTCTAGAACCCTGGCATGCATTAGGACTGAAGCATTTGTGGGTCGGACAGAGACTCACCATCCTTCTTCCCCCCAGAAACCGTCAAAGCTCCTGGAGGCACCGTGACAGGCTCCAGGTCCCAGAAACAGCTAGATGGTCGAAGTACCCACTGTGAGCACAACTCCCAGGTCCCACTTCTCCAAGGAAGCCCAGCAGCAAGAGGGTGGGTGCTTAGGAGTGAGAGACCTCCCCAGACAACTGGCCCCGGCAGCCTTCAGGCACATGGAAAAAAGGCTGCCCTCATTTTCAATGACTTCTCCACTCACATCGTGTGGCTCCTCTGTCCAGAGCAGACATAGGTCAGAGGGAGACTCAGGGGAAGGGGCAGGGTTTCCAGGATCGATGGGAGGTGCTCTTCTCTGGGACTTCCCTAAGTTAGGACATTCAATTTCTAATTCAACCCTGACAATGAACCAAGAGCTGGAGGATTTGCACCTAACTCTCCTCACAGGCACTGCTCTGAGAGTTAGTCCTGACTTGCATCACACTTTCCTCTCTACTGGAAAGCATGGACCTTTCCTCAGGTCTTGTGCTTTGTGACCCAAGAGGACACATGCTCCAGTACCTTGCTGATGGACACTGGGAAGCTGGAGTACGGATCTGGTTCCTCACTACTTGCTGTGTGACCTTGGCCATGTGTCTTAACATCTCTGAGTCATCAGTCTTTCCATCTGTGGAAAGACTCTCTAAGACTCTCTAAGGACTCGTAGCTCATAGGATAGACATTTGTCAAAGCAGTTGGCACAGATGACATGCTTAGGCCTCAGGAAGCCATCACCATAACTAGACTCTGGGGCCCCAAGAGCCAGAACCCTGTGGCCTCTGCTCTTTTCTCCCCTCCTACACCTGCCAGTAGGAACAGGAAAGCAAGGAGGGAAACTGAGGAAAAACCCTTGGGAAATACCCAGCTGTTCTCTTCCCTCGTAGAGCCTCACCACAGATCAATGAGGTCATCAAGGAACAGGAATAAGTCTGTAGCCACCAGAAGGTCTGAGGGACTCACCCATGCCTGGGCAGTTAGGAACAGATGCTGGTATTCTGACCTAGCTATTGAGTCTGATCACACACACACACACACACACACACACACACACACACACACACACACACACACACTGATCTAATTTTTCTCACACCTGCCTTTCACGATACAACCGACCAATACCTTCTTTTGCCTAAAGCTGGACCCTTGAGACATCATAGGGCACCATTGGTAACCATTAGCCAGAGTGATAGTGTAAGGCTCTTACTAAAGAGGTAGGGTCTTGCCGACCTGGAATTCACTATGTAGTCTCAGCCTCACCATGAACTCACATGGATCTTCCTACCTTGGCTTCCCAAGTGCTGGACTTCAAGATGGGAGCATTCACACTGGACTGAAGGTTTTAGCGGACTCCATGGGACCATTGTGGAAAGCTTCCGTGGCCACCCCACCCCCAGCCCAGAAGTGCTGCAGCCCAGCTGGGGTGCAGACAGTGGCCACATCTTTAGGGCTCCTCTCTGTATATGGCTGGTGGTGCGTTCTCCGTCCCTCAGGCCTGGCACTTGATGCAAGTCTACCACATCGACAGCCTGGTGATGCAGGCACTCTGTTCCCATTTTCAGGGGATCCCAGATTCCAGAGGAGCTGAGTCAACTGTTCAGGAACTGAGTCTGGAATTCAGATTAAAGTTCTGTACAACTCCAAGGTACTTGCTTTTATAACTCACACACACCAAGGTACCAAATATGCCCCTCAAATGTTCTGGAAAGTCATAGGAAAAAAAAAACCCCAAAAAACCCAAAAAACAAAACAACAACAAAAAACCAAACCAGTAAAACCGCTTGAAGAAAGAAGTTGGGTGGATGGGGTTGGAGCAAGCAACAAACCCTCCCTGGTGCTGGTGGCTTTCACTGGGGCTCCCAAGAAGCAAAGAAATGCCAAAAACCAGCCCTCTGACTTGTTAATAATGGGCTGGTAAGAGAATGCTAATGAAATGTTATGAGTTTTTTTTCTTGTTAAAATCTCATTTCAAATAACTCCCTTCGTCATCTGCTTTTTTTACAAGGAACGAAAACAAATGTTTTCCAAAGCTTCAAACCAAAATCTCTGTGTGGGTTTCTCTTTTTCAGCCAAATATTCCAAGCCTTTTCCCAGCTGGGAATTCCCTCCCCCTCTCTGTTGGTTCAGATGCTCCATGTCCTGCTGTTCCTAGTTCCTGCTCCACAAATACCAGTTTTGTCCCAACAAGTGAGCAGAGTCCTGGGTTCAAGTTAGGCATCTTTTTTTAATCATCAGAGATAGCTTTTTATTTTAATATAAAGCATATTTTCACTAAATAGGAGATGCATAATATAATAAAATATATTCCTACTCTTTTCTGTAGAATTTGTTAGTTTGTTTAAAAAATATTTTATTTATTAATTTTCAAGCACAGAGAGAGAGAGAACGAGAGAGAGAGAGAGAGAGAGAGAGAGAGAGAGAGAGAGAGAGAGAGAGAGAGAGAGAACGAGAACCAAGGCCACCACCTTGTGGGTCTGGCTTATGTGGGTCCTAGGGAACTGAACCCAGGGCCTTAGGCACTGGAGGCAAGTGCCTTAACCGCAGAGCCATCTCTCCAGCCCTAATTTGTTAGTTTTTAAAAGGTTTGCAAAACTAATTTGTTTTGTGTTTTAATTAAAGAAGCTGTACATAGTTGTAAAGATCAAAGTCCCTTTCTACTTCACATCTTTTATCTGTATATAACCACTTTAACCTGATGGCATTTTTACTGGTGTTTTGTTGCTTCTGTTTAAATAACTTTACACAGATAATTCTTGACATTATTAGTGTTACAGTTTATTGATGGACTTCCTACTAAAAGGTTCTCACTGACACTATTTCCTCTGTGTGCCTGCTCACCATTCTGGTTAGAGTATCATTATCTTGTTAAATCAATGCTCAGCAGCTGCTGACATAAGCACTTATTGTTCACAGACAAGCTGAATAGAGTGCCAACTTTAATGACATTTCCTGTCTTATTTAACCTTTTGTTTTTCCTGGAATTGGTAATTGCCTTTGTTTTATTTCGTTTCCCAAAGCAAGTTCATCTTCTCAGTCTCTCAGAAATGGAGAAATATTCTCATGTGCATGACTTCTTCCCTTGGGGTTCTTTCCAGGAAAGCCTAGTCCTGACCCACAGATCCTTCTCCAGGCTGTCACTCAGCTGTCAGCCTTGCATTTCCTTTGCCATCACCACTGAAGTCTCATATTTCTCCTCTTGGCCGAATCATCACTAACTTACTGGGTTCCCTGCCTTTCATTTGCTTCGGCCTACAGAGAGGTATACGTTGCAAAATTCTGCTTGTCTGACACCACCTTCATCCCGCCTTTACATTTTGTATAATTACCTTCTTATTGCTAGGAAAAATGCACGACAAAAGTCAGGTTAAAGGAAAGGGGCTTATTTCAGCTACAGTTCCAGCTAACCGTCGATCATGGGTGGGAGGACATGGAGGCAGGCGCCTAAAGCAGAGTGAGTCACATTCACCCATCATGGGGAAGCAGAAAGCCACGAAAGCTGCTGTCCAGGCATCTCTTTCCTGTGTACAGTCCAGGGCCCCGGCCCATAGGATATTGTTGCCCACAGTAAGATGTGTCTTCCAGCCTCAATTAACCTAGTCTAGATAATTCCTCACAGGCCTGTCAAATTGACAATCAGTATCAATTACACATTTCAATGACAGTTTGATTGATGGTAGAATTATAGCCCTTGTAACACTGGGAGCACTTCTCCGTGTTGGACTTGATTATTAACTTTTCAATTGCTCTCTGTAGATTTGGGGCCTTTTCTTTATTCCCAAAGATCAGGACTTTTATGTCACATACCTCGTGTGGTTCTGTTTTATTTATTTGAGTTTGGTCCAAGTAAATATTTTCAGTCTGGATATGGATATGGCCTTTAGTTGAAGAAAGTACCCTGAACTGATAATTCAGTCATTTACCTTTTCAAATTTTTTTATTCTGTTCTGTGATTTGGATATTAGGATATTTGATCCTTTTAATGTGTTTTTGTGTGTGTGTGTGTGTGTGTGTGTGTGTGATGGGGTCTTCTCTCAGCTGAGGGTGTGCTCAAATTCACAATCTTCCTGCCTCTGCTTTCTGAGTACTGGGATTACAGGTGTGTGCCACCATGCCCTGCAACCCTTTAATTTTTTAATTAAAAAATTTTAATACATAGAAACATTATATGTATAAATCATGTGCTGATACCACCATTTCCCCTTCCCCGGCCCCTTTCCACTGAGAGCCTTTCTCACTGGGATTGCAGGTATGCTCCATGGGGACTGGGGGCTATGAGTTGTTAGAGCAGCAGACAGTTATTTGGGGGGGAGGGTAATGTCCCTACCATGGCTCTTTCCACTCCTTCTTCCACAAAATTCCCTGAGCCACGGTGGGTGAGTTTCAAGTCTGCTTTAGTGATGAGCTCTTAGCAGCCTCTGCATTTCTGCTTTGGAACATTTGAGTGTCCTCAGTGTGTGACGGGCTCGCTCAGGTCAACACTGCCTCTGTGGTTTCACATAGGTCTTAGCTGCTGTGTTAGGGGTGGTTCATCTCCTGCCAGGGAGTCAGCTATTGTTGCCTTGTTGGTAGAGTTGGGCAACCATTTAATTTTAATTTTATTTTTTTAAATATATATATATTATTTATTCATTTTGAAGCAGAGAGAGAGAGAGAGAGAGAGAGAGAGAGAGAGAGAGAGAGAGAACCAGAGCCACAACCTTGTGTGTGGCTTATATGGGTCTTGGGGAATTGAACCAGGGGCCTTAGGCACTGGAGGCAAGTGCCTTAACCACTGAGCCATCTCTCGAGCCCAACCATTTAATTTTAAAACACTTTTTGAAACCTCTTCTCTCCTATGTTCTAGACGTTCTCCTTTGCTTCTTAAAGTCAATGTGTAAGAACTATATTATATTCTCTGAATGTTCCCCTTTATAGCATCATGGTCTTATTTCCTAGGTGCAATATTTTATGCCTCTGAGGCTTGGAATTATAAACATTTTTTCCTGCTGCTTCCTTCAGTGCCATTCACTGACCAGGTCAATGACACTAAGTCCCAGAGACTCTCAGAGGTGTTAGGTAAAGAGTGGGATGGAAGAAAATGGGCTCATTTTAATCAAGCATCTCTTCTATGCCTGCCGGCCCCAAAGTTGACTAGACGCTGGGCTGGAAGGCAACAGATTCCTTGTTCAGCCAGGAACGGCGGCACACATCTATGGTTCCAGCTTTGGGAAGTAGAGGCAGGAGGATCTCAAATTTAAGGTCAGCTCAGTCAAAAAGAAAGAACAATCAAGAGTAGAACAGAAGAGGAGAGAAAAAGAAAGAATAAAAATAAAGGAAAGACACGAACGCATTTGGCTGCAGAGGATGGAAGGCAACAAGAGGAGGGGAAGGAAAGGACTAGACTTTGCTGAGCCAGACCTGAACTCAGAGCCAGTCCACCGGTGCAAGTGTCAGAAGTCAGCTCTGAGGGACTCGCAGGGCCAATTCTCACAACTCCCCGAGGAGAGCTCGGAGCAAGTGGGCGGTGGGCAGGCCACTTTCCACAGTAGAGTCACAGTTGGCCTGTGAGCATGCCCTCAACCTGTGTTGGAGGCATCCCTGGCTTTCGGGACCCCCATCTTGCTTCTGAACTTCTCTGAACCTCAGTATCCTCAAGTCCAATATGAGGCGATCACCAATGATAACAGTAATGCTTCCCTTGCAGGTTTGCTTAGATGCAAAATGAGAACAAGTCAGGACATGCCTTACCCCCTTTCCCTGTCCTGTGGGCTCTCCTGGCTCCCCAGCAACACTTCCTAAACAAACGTTTGAATTGACAAGTTTTACAAGTATATAATGTGTTTTGATCACAATCCCCTCTTGTCCCCTCCTCCCAATCTCCCTTCCTCTGTCATTTTGAATAGTCATCTTTGCTGTTAGAATGAAGGATGCCTCCTGGCAGGTGTCTCACTGGTGAAGAAAAAAATTTAAATGAACATACTAATGTTGTTAATACCAGATCACACAACATTGAAGTGAGCGGTCTTTTGTCATGTGTATGAATAGTATGTCTGATAATAAATATGTAGTCTGATAGTATTTATATAGTATAATCTATCATATATAACATATATGATAGAATTTATCTCTGTATATCTATGGGAACTCTAGTCTCTTTCTTTTCCAGGACAACTTCAGGTTCAGGTTTATTCAAGTTCAGGCTCTCTGGTTCTAGGGTCATCTTGAGCCCCAGTCCAATACTCTAGTGTGACCCAGAGTTGACAGAGTGAAGCCATCACAGCTGAGACTGGATGAAAACCTTGTGATTCACATGAAAAAGATTTCAGGAATCTTTAAAAAACATCTGCTTTGGCTGAAGCCCCACCTTAACAGCTCCTGAGCTGCCTTCATGGTAAGGGTTTCTTTCTTTCTTCCTTTTTTTGTGTGCAGATTATCTGAGAACTGCTTGGCACTTGGGAATTTTCCATTGGCGTGAGTTGAACCTCTTGGTGCCAAGAAAGGAGAGAAGAAAATCAGACAGAATGAGCCCGTTCTCCTGCCAGCCTCAATTTGGGAGACTTTTTCCATCCTTGGGGCCATTTGTGAAAAATTAAGCTTTGAGGCCTTCTAGGGAAAATCATTGGACTTTATTCCCCGGTGCGGAAATTCTGCACATTTGAATATTAAGCAGTGACTTGAGAAGGGTGTGGGTAGCAAGGCCAGAAACGTGGTGTGCTTATTTTTTTTCTTTTGTCATGGGAAGGCAGCATGGTTCCTGCAATCTGAAGAGCCTTCCTCAGAATGCGACCTCACGACTTACTGTGCAGACTGGAGACCAGAGTCTCCAAGCTCAGCTTCCTGCCCTGCAAACAGAGCTGATGGTTCTTCCCTCACTGAGTTATTGAGAGGAGCGACTTTTATGAATGAAGGACTTGGTAGAGACTGGGTTTTCCTGTGGGAACTTCCTGGGTCACCTGTCCAAACACTTCTAAAGGACTTGCCTAGTGTCCATCAGGAAATAAGGTTGGGTCCTCAGCTGGGCTGGTGGCCTGTGCAGCCCTCACCAAGGGCAGATGCATCTGCAAAGGTGGACTTGGGGCGGTGGGTGCAAAGATACTGGGCAGAAGCCAGGATGGCACAGCTGAGATGATGCTGTTTCGTGTTACTTTCCTTATTTCTTGCCCTTTTAAAGTCCCTTGGCCTTTATGGGAAAGAAGTTTTTTTGATAGAAACTTTGAGTCATGCTTCAACTGTGTTAAGAATATCAAAGGGCAGGGCTGCGTAGAGAGTGAAAACATGTGGAGTTCTGAGGAGGCTGACAGCTTGCCCTTCAAACAGATGTCAACCCCATATTCATGCTGGGGAGAGCAGAGGTGGCAGGCCCAGGGGAGGAGGGCCTGGAGAGCCTTCCCCGAGATCACTTTGGATGATGGAGCAATTCTTTCTAACCTACGCTTGCAGCTTCAACAAAACTGCAATGAATGGAGCCCTCTGCTGGGATTGGACGAGCCACCTGCTGGTGTTCCAGTGGGCCTCGGAATCCTGTGCTTTCCAATTCTCCATGTCGTGTCCCAGGGAGAACTTTGTCCCTCTCATGGGTTGGCTTCATGCAATACTCAGCTGTTGGTTTTAGTCTTGCTCTGCAAGAATGTCTAAGGGAGAAACTACACTGTTCAACCTCCCCAAGACCAGACTGGTGAATCATGGTGGCAGCAGTTCATGACAGAGCGGAGGGGCCGTGAGGACCAAGTTCATATCATAGTGAACTTGAAAGTTAAAAGCTTTCTTCCCTTTCCTCCTTCCTTCCCGCCCTCCCTTTCTCCTTTCTTTCTTCCTTCTTTCTTTCCTTTCTTCTTTCCTTCCCTTCCCCCTCCCCCTCCTTCCT
>PVHP010002985.1:0-11634 GCA_004024765.1 Zapus hudsonius | reverse complement strand
CCCAGAGCTCATCAATTCAGCTAGTCTAGTTAGTTTACCTTGTCTTCACCTCCTTGCTGGGATTACAGATTGCCACCACACCCACTCAGTGTAGAGATGGGAGCTGGGTATCCATGCTCCTAGGAAGCGCTTTATGAACTGAACCATCGCCCCAGCCCCAAGGGTCTTTTCATATTGAAAAAATTGGCAGTTTATAAAACAGCTCTGGCTTGGCACACCATGGACGTTTTCTATGAGGCCATGTGGTGTAGTGTCTGGGGTGGGCTCTGGAGCCATGTTTTCTGGCTTCACATATGGCTTTGGGAAACTTGCATAAGCACCATCAACCCAACCTTCCACCTGTAAAATTCAATTCTAATATGACTCACTGCTTTTGGATGGTTAGAGCACCAAGTGAGCTGATGCTTTTAAAATGCCAGCCTTGGGCATCGCACATTATGGTGAGTAGATGATGGTCCTCAACATCAGGTGATTCATCCTAGCCCACTTCCAAATCTGCAGAAGCTGAGCCCATGTTATGGTCCAAGGCAAAGGGAGATAAGGTGTCAGGTATCTCTGGGATGAGGACATTGTCTTGGCCTACCCTGTGGCCTAGTGTGATCACAAGCTGCAGAGAGAGAGGCAGGGTGCCACGTGGAAAGCTTTGGCCTGAGTAGTGATAGAAAATGGAGTGAAGACCACAGGATTAGGAACAGGCCTCTGGAGAAGAGCAGGGAGCAGGCTCTCCCCTGAGGCTCCAAGGACGGAACACAGCCCTCCAGCACCTTGATTCCAGGCCTTGCTGAACTTCTGAGCTGTAGGGCATCTGTGTATGTCAATTAAAGGTACTCAATCTGTAGCATGTCTTAGAAGCAATGTGTTGTAAAGGCTGGAAAATTACAAACAGTCCCATTTGATGAACCATTCTGGTCAGAGTTGAAAGACCTGCAGAAAAAACTGTGGACTATGAGGGCTCAGCTTATCAGGAGAAGAAAGAATTTTGCTTGAACTGAGCTAGAGGCATTTTGCGTGAGAGGCTGGCTGTGTTGGAGAGAGTTACATTTCAAAGAAATGTGTTACTGGGAGCAGTTGGATATGACACAGAAAGAGATGAATGTTTGGGGCTAGGGACAACAGCTCTGTTCAGCTGCAATCGTTTGAGAGATTACCACAGTTTGAATTGGGCCAGCTGTTCTGCATTGGGACAACAGAAAGAATGCTGAAAGCGTTTCCTTGCTTTTCAAAGTTGGCTTTATTCACCCCTAGATTAACGAATCTGGTAGCCTATCTGGTACTATGGGAGGATGACAAATGCAGGAAAGAAAGGGTCACTTGATTTGCAACACAGCGATTTGAAGATGCCCTGTAGGTGATGTGGAGCAAGGTCATACCCCTGAATAGGGCCCAGGAGGGGCCCTGGCATGAAGGAACCATAGGTCGCAGTGGAGACACCAGCATTTTTTAGAGTGGCTAGGACCATAGAACAACCAGCAAGGAGAACTGCTGGCTCAGGGTGCTCAGGGTGGAGCTTTCTCCAGGCTGTGGGCAGCTCAGCTAGAGGGGCAAAATCAGAACCTCAGAGACTTTGTCACTGGTTACAGATGTCAGACTTGGAGCTACAGGGTTTGACATTTGCCCTGTTTGTTTCAGATCTTGCATTGGTACAGCTCCTGGGTCATCCCAGACAGAGCAGGTAGGAGGTGGAGGCAGGAATCCCAGGGTCTCAGGGAAACCCAAAGCATTGACTCTGGAGAATGTGCTTTGGGTCCAGTTCCAGCTCTGGCACATTCTGGCCTTGGAAAAATTACTTAGCCTTCTGAGCCTCAGTTTCTCCTGTGAATCGAGAGGGACAGCAGCTAGCCTAAAGGATATTTCTGAGACCATTTATCTGATCAGATATCAGTACACAGCACTGTACTTTTCAGAGACCCTCCATCATTTTATTTAACGCTCACTCTGGTTTTATGCAGTGGGGTCTCTGCAGCCACGGATTTCAGAGAGCAGTCTGGTTTTCAGCAGTGAATGCTTTTGTCTGTCCCCTGTCTCCCCTTGCTAATTGTGAAAAGAAATCCCCAGTTTTATTTAGGGCCACCCAGTAAATAAAAACATTTTATTTCCTTCTCTTGCAGAAAGAGCTACCATTGGACCAAACTCTGATGGAGAGGTTGTGAGCAGAGGCCCCAAATGAGCCTTGCCTCACCTTCTTTTCTCTGGTTATCAGCAGGAAAGTGAAAGAAGCCAACCCTGACACTGTTACTATGACGACAGAGAACAAAATACAAGTATGTGCTCCTTGGTCTCATCTCAGCCCTGGACCATCTGCCTAGACTTTCGTGTGAGTGAGACAAACTTCTGCCTTTTGAAGTCACTTGTTAAAACATCCCCAACTTGATCTTCATTGATCCATGGTTCCTCATTAGTTGTAGTGGTGAGGGACATTGTTTGCAGCAGGAGGGAGAGATGAGGCAGGGAACGAGCCATGTAGAGACTCTGCTGAACTGGATGCTAGGCAGCAGAGCCTGGATCCCCGGTCGTAGAGCCTGGTATGAGGGGCACTGAGTAAAGCTGGGGAAGGGTGGACCGAACTCACTGATAATGACCCATCAATCACCTGGTCTCCTCCAATGGTCTCATGACATTCATCTTGGAGCTCCCAGAGGTTAACCTAGGCAGATAGTCCAGGTCATGCTCCATGGGCAGGAGCCTTTGTGGCAGACTCAGCCCAGTTCGGTCAATAGAGAAATGCCAGGGTGACGTGAGGGAGCTGGGCAGAGCCTGTGAAGTTCTAGCCTCTGTAGTCAGGGCTGGGATTGCTGACGAGACTACAAGGTGGTGCACAGAGGGCTCCTGCGCTCTGTCATGGCAACAGTTCCCGGTCCCAAGCTGGCCCTCCCACAATCTCACTCCCCCCTGAATCAAGGCATTGCCGGGGCTTCTCTGCCTTTCCTGCCTCTCTAGCTTTGCGTGACTCCGTGCTAGGTTCCATCTCTATCTACCTCTGTCCCTGATCTCCCGTGGCATCCTCTTATCTCTCTGTTTCCTTTTCTCGCTCTGATGAGGATTCTCCACTGGGTCAGGGCCCACCCTAACCCAGGATGTCTCACCTCAACATCCATACCTGTGACTCCCTTACTCGAAACAAGGTCTCACTCTGAGATGCCGATGGGCATTTCGTTCACACACAATCCTCATCTGGTCCCTGTCTTTTCCAAGAGGATAGCTTCAATGGTCGTCACATATCAAACCTACTGCTTAGTAATGGATGTCCTTGCCTGTACCTACTGCACTTTCCAAAACCAGCCCAGGAGCCGATGGGGCCCTGGCAGCTCTCTGACTGGAGGAGCTTCATCCCCTTGCGGTCTCTCGGGGTCACAGTCCAGTGCCTTCCCACTTCTCTTCCACACTAGTGCATGAAACTGAACTCCATCTGCCTTCGGGAGCACCACGCATCGTGTGAGCTGAAGGCGGGTTGGTGCTCCTGTGGCGGAGCCTCAGGGATGCTTGTTTATGTGCTGACTCAGGCGTGCTCTCCCATCTCATGGTGGATTGCTGGATGACTTCATGGGTTGGTTAAACTGATCACAGCCAGCCTGAGACCTAGGACCTTCTGCTGCAGTGTCCCTTGGTGTCCAAAGCCAGATGCCCACTTCAGGGCCTTGGCATACTGGTTCCTAATCTCCAACAGTCTCCAGGACTGCACAGGTGGCATGGACTTCCTCCAGAATTGTGACTACTGGGATTGTAGATGCCTTCACAGAGCTTCCTCACACAGCATTTCTGCATTCATATGTCCTCTGGCCATTGAAACTTCTTGTACCTCAGCCTGCCTGCTCTCTTCCAGACTCTTCCATCACAGCTCTGCCATTTTTAATTTGCAGTTGGGTCCATCACTTTTCCTGAGCTTCTAAGAACAGAATCCTAGGATGATCCGCTGGTCCTTTGCCAAGATACTAACTTGTATAAACTGAGAGAGCACTCCAATGTCAAACATGCCCCCCTTACCCAGCTTAGACTCCATCTCCTAGGTCCACACTGTCAGGGGCCACTCTCCAGAGGGGAAGACCCCTCTTCAGGGTCAGAGGGGTTAATGGAATTTCAGAGATCTCAGTCACATCCATTCAGACTTCTCTAGAGCAGATCCCAAGACTGGTCTGTCCTTGTCATCACCCTGGCTTTGGTAAGCAGAAAGTTTATTCCTTCCTATGAGTCTCCCACCTTCCAGTGAGGTATCACCTGGTCTTCAGCTTACTGGGGTGAAGAGTTAGCGGTCAAGGCCGAGGACACTGGGATTCTCAAGCTTGGCTTTTAGCTGGTGATTCATTGTTCCCAGCAGGGTTCACACTTCCCCGGTGCTTAGCAGAGCCACTCAGCTCTGCAGATCTTGCACTTGCTACTTCTACCCCTCTGCTTGTAATCACTTCAGGCCACAAAAATACTACAGGCTGGGTGGCTTAGACAATATGAAGTTGTTTTGCACAGTTATGGAGGCTGCAAATCCCAGATCAAGGTAGAAGCCAATTGAGTGCCTGGTGAGTGTCACTGATCCTCTCGAAAAGGCCCTATTCTCCTGGTCTTATCTAAACCTCACTATCTCCCAAAATTATTATTCCCAGTGCACTGAAGATAAGGAGGGGATATTTCTAGGTGAAATCAGGAAGAGAGTGAGGGAAGCTTTACAGGGTTTTTATTTAATAATAAGGGCCCTCCTCTGTGGGGTTACGGATATTCACCATGGGGTTATGGGTTATGAGTTCTGAGAGCAGCAGTCAGTCATTGTGTGTGTGTGTGGGGGGGCAGAATGCCTCTGTAATCTACTTCTGCCAAAGGGTGAAACTGGGCCTCAGCTAAAGCCTGGCCTGGTGCACATGGAGAGTTCTAGATCGTCTCATTTTGAGGCAAGGTGGGTGAAACTGTGTCTACGAGGTAGTGAGCAGCTGGTTGCAGACAGACCTTGGCCATTGTGGACAGGGCAGGGCTCCTCAAATAGGTGCCAAAGGGCACTGGGCCACCAGTGCTCCGGGGCAGGGACAGCTGAGTCCCTGCCCAGACTTGGAAGCGGTGGCTCTTTGGGTGTAATTAGCATGCTTACAATCATCCTTGGGTCAGGGCTGCTGGGTTCTCTGGTCCCTCACAGTCAGCATCTTCCCAGGCAGGTTTTCCCCCCTTTTTCTTTTATTTTTATTAAGGAAACTTTGTATGAACAAATCATGTGTTGGTCCCATTCCCCTCCTCCCTGTCCCCATTCCACGGAGGGCCCTCCTCAGCGGGGTCACTACATTGGCATGTTTTGTGTGTCCTCAGTGTCACCATCTCCCTGGCACAGGTTGTCAGTCTTGCCTTGAGAGCAGCTCATGCTTAACTTGCCAGTTCCTCTGGTGTTTCACCTGGGCCCTGACTGATTTGCAAAAGCTGGCTCACCTCATGATAGGGAGTTAGTTATCTTTTTTTTTTTGGACAAGCTGATGGATTTTGGGTTTTACTACTTTCTGTAAAAGAAAAAAGAGATTTTCTAGTGGAGAATGAGATAGCAAAGGTGAATGGGGATCAGCTTCATTAGTTAAGAGAGATTTTGATGGAAGTAGCTTCTCCTTTGGCCAAAGCCCACTGGGAGCGTCTCCCTGGAGTCCATGGCCCCAGAGTGAAAGCAAGAGCCAGGAGTTGAAGAGGAGCACAGGACAGAAGGCGAGAGAGGGAGAGCTGGCGTTGGCAATGAGCATTCTTTGGCTTCAAAGCTGTGTCTGTACCTCAACCAAAAATCACTTGCATTGCTCAGCACTTTACAGTTTGCAAAGTACCCTGAAATCTTTGTGATTTGGATGACCCTCAAAGCAATTATGTTTGTGTGCACACAAGTGTGCAAGTCTTGTGTGTGTGTGTGTGTGTGTGTATAAGGGGTTTCACTGTTCCCAGAGGAATGGACAGTGTTCCAAGGGCATGACGCCATTAAGAGGCAGAGAGAGAAGCCAGGCTCTGGAACCTCTCTTCAGTTACCCAACACCGTTGACTCCATGCTGTGTCCCTTGACCTTGTTCCTGCACTTCTCTCCTCCCTGGGAGGAACCCCAGCCAGAATGGTCTAGGATACTCTTGGGCTGAAACCTAATGCTTCCCAGTGGCTACTGGGAATGTGCCCACGTGGAGAAATCACTCCCATCAGCTTCCTCCTCCACCGTAATGGCTGAGAAGTCACACAGACAGAGCCTGCTCACCTAGACTCCTACCTGTCCCTGTCCTCTGGGTTTCCACTGGGGTTTGCTTCTCCTTACACTTGGAAAACAGGCTTGCGGTTTTGATTCAGGGAAATATTTGGCTCGATTATCACCGGACAGCTCTCTGGCAGCATCAAGGGGCGTGACAGGCTCTGCGCACAGTAGGCAGGTTTTTCCAAGTTCTCAGTCTGGCACAAGACAAGGAGGAGTGTCCAAGAAGCTGTCTGTGGCTGCTTCATTATGTGTGTATCGCTGAAAATCACTCCGGTGTGTCACTGACATTTTCCACTCTTCAAACTGTACCAGTGACCGTCTTTGCCTCTCTCCAGATAACTGAGAACTGCAGACATTACTCCGCTGGCCCAGGAGCCTTCCTCTCACCCTGGCTGAGGATCTGTCCATTCCAGAGACCACTTCATTCTCTGGACTATGGCTTGCAGCTCCTTCTGGTTATCCCCAGAACATCTTCTCAAAGCTTGCAACTCCGAAATGTGAGCATCCGCCCAGTTGCTGGCTCGGCAGCCCATTTTAACTCTGTCTGTCCTGCCCTTCTCACTGTCCAGTGTTAAAGGTTCTGCATGTCTCTGAAGCCTGTCCCTGCCTCAGTGCATAAGCCCTGTCTATAATTCAAGGCAGGAACTGGGCTGTGTTGATCACTGTTGCACCCTTGGGCCCTGGATCACAGGAAGTGCTCAGGGAATACTACTTACTGGAGGCATCCCTTCTACCCTCGACCCTCCCTACTTCCTTCTCCCTACAGGCTAGGGTGGGAAATGACTCTCCCAGAATGGCATGATGACTCCTTCACGCTCTCTCCAGAGCTCATGGAAGTGGGGTTCATGGCTCGTGCAGACACTGAACATTCTTACATCCTGCTGAGGGCTTCCACTCAGCCCAGGAGGAGCTTGTAGGCACTTTACAATGGACAACAGGTCACCAGGGAGACAGGAAGAGTGGGTAGGATGGTGCTAGAACTCAGGCTACATCTGAGGGGATGTCCCAAGAGGACAAAAAGTGGACATGAGCCGGACTCACCTCGACACAAACGTAGTCATGGATCTACCGAAGGAAAACCATGTCTGTATCCTGTCTGCACGTGTGGAGTGACATGTATTCTCTAGGAAAGGGGACGCTGGGACAACGGCCTACTGAAGTGTGACACTGTCACAGAGAGCGATGCCTCACAATGCCACCCAGCAGCTGGGTGTGCTCTTTCTCACAGCACCCCGACTGCACGCAAGAGTCACGGACATTTTCCCTTTAGGAGGGTTGGGTGGCCTATATTCTGAGCGGTCAGGGAATTGGCTGGGCTCACCTCTGGGAATGTCTTCGTTAATATGTGGTTTTCTCCTCAACTGTGGTCCCTGCAGCTCTGCTTTATGCTCATGGTGGACCTGTGAAGTAAGTGTCCTGTCCCCATTATCAGGAGGACCAAGAGGACCATTATAGACTCACAGTGTGTCCACCCAGAAGCCCTGTGGAGCAGAGCTGGGATGAGGGGCTTAGCTCACAGAATAGGATCAGTGAAATTTATTTATTTGGTATGCGAGTTTATTTATTTATTTATATTTATTTTGATATCTTTATCGTCCTTAATTAGATACATTGTATGAGAAAATCTTATGAGGGTACCCCATTTCCCTCCTTTCTGTCCCCAACCCACTGGGGACCCTCCTCGGTGGGCATACTGGATCAGTCCATGGGGTGGGGGATCATAAATCGTACAGGAGGCAGTCAGGTTCCTCCCCTCCCTTGTGTGTTGTTGCTGAGGGGGCCAATATTCTCCCCCACCATGGCTCTTACAATCTTTCCACCCCTTCTTCTGGAGTTTTACTCTCTCTCTCTCTCTCTCTCTCTCTCTCTCTCTCTCTCTCTCTCTCTCTCTCTCTCTCCAGGCACAGAGTGCATGTGGAGGTTAGAGGACAACTTTTGTGTTGGTCCTTGCCTTCTTTCTCATTTGGAGCCATGGTCTTTGGTTGTTCACTGCTCGTTAGCTGGTCCCTGAGCTTCTGGGGAATTCTCCTGTGTCCACCTCCCTTCTGGCCATGGGCACACTGTGATGTGCACACTGCAGCTGCTGACTTTCGTGTGGGATCTGGAGAATCCAGGATCGGAACCCAGGTACTTGGAGTCTTCATCTTTTTATCTTTATCCCCTGAGCCATCTCGCTCCGAGAGTTCTTGCCCTTGCAGGCCGGGGTCAGAAACTTGCGCCACAGTCAGACTCTGTTTCCTATACAGCGCGGACTCTTAGGTGTTCCATGACAGCCACAGACATGGATTAAGACAGTAACTGGCCTCATTTACCCAGGTAGTAAGTAGCAAACATGGTTCTGGGCTGTGAAGACTTGACTCTGAAATGTCCCCGCAGCTCAGGTGTTGACCACTTGTCTCTCAGCCGGTGATGCTCTGCCAATTGTGAAGATGGTAGAACCTTTAGGAGGTAGGTCCTCCCCTCTGAAGTAGAACCCCTTGAGTGCTCCCTTAGGAGGTAGGTCCTCCCCATCCTAAGTAGACTTCCTTCACTTGTTCCTGCCAGTATGAACTCTACATGCCTTCCCCTCCTGTGGTGGTTTGAAATTTATGAAATTATTAGCCAAAACAGACCTCTCCTTCCTTAACTTCTCAGGTATTTTGGTCATAGCAACTTAAGCGTAATGGAAACCCAAGCCCCAAGGGCTCTGACTCTGAAGCTGTGCCTGCCTTTTCCCTCCATGGTGTTCCTCCAGACAAGCAGGCTTGCTGAGGGATTTATCCTACAAGATGGCAGCCACTTCCTCACGGATGTCAGGCCTCCCCTCTCCATTCCCACTTGCCCTGGGAGCTATGGAACAGCCTGTTCTTTTGGCTGGAAGGCAGTCAGGATGGATTTCAGTGTTTTCTAACCAGGCCTCACCCTCTCACCCCTGCCTTTGTTTGCAGCGCTCTGTTTTTCCAAACCCAAGCCCCTGATTGACAGAGGGCTGCTGCCAGACACATCTGGCACGGAGGAAGCCCAGACCAGCCAGTCATCCAGGTGTTGGAGAGACCTAGCCAGGGGGTCACCAGTGGTCAGCACGAGGCCCTATGATTGGACCAAGCTTGCCCCCCCTTATCTGTGAAGCCTTCCTCCCCAGGACAGGCAGTGAGGGGGAGGCTGAGATGCCGGGACTCGGCCAAACATTTGGAAACGCTTGCCTTGCAAAGACTCCGCCAAGAGAGGAGATTCAAACATTTCTTCTACCCACACAATTCAGGAAAGCTTAGCTTGGAATTTCCTAATTTTTATGCTTAATTAAGATAAAGGGATCCTACAGCATAAGCAGAAGAACTTTGGTTTGGTCTCCAGAGGCGGGACTCACCAAGGCCCCCTGGTACCAGGAAGCTGGCAGAAAGCAGTCAGGCTCCAGGGTGGTGTGGAAACAGCCAGAGAGGGACAGAGGCTGCCCAGGGACACACAGTGCGGCCATGCTGGAAGTTGAACTTGGGTCATGGCCACCTTATTCCTGCCTCTCAACAAAGTAGAGGCTGCCTCAGAGAGGAGCAGGCTGAGCTGGGGGGGGCACACACAGTCCAAAGTCATGTTCAGAGACCTAAAGATGCTCACCAATCCTTCCCAGAAAACATCCTTGTTTTGCAAATGATAACAACTTTAATTAAGGTTCAAAACAAGTCAGTTTGATAGAGTGCTTGCCTGAAGTCCTTCCATTCTCGGTCTTGGGGTTCATCCCCAGCACCATACACCAGGTATGCTAGGGCATAATCTCAACCCTTGGAGGTAGAGGTTGGGGGGTCAGGAGCTTAAGGTCCCCCTTAGTTATATAGTTTGCTGAACCTCCTTGTCAGAGTGACATCCATCCCATGTGTTGGCCCTCTGAGGAAACTGAGGCATAGATTGGGTGACATCACTGCAGGGGAAGAGCAGGATTTGTCCCTAGATAATTTATTCCCTCTCTGCTCCCTGTGGAATTCTCCAGGCTTCTGGCGACCAAGCATAACACTGTGTGCCACCAGCTGCTATAGAAAGTCACCCATAAAGGCCAATTTTAATGAAGGGTGACTTACAGAGCTGCAAGGATAAAGGAAACTAGGAAGGGACCCAGAGGCACCCAGCACTAGCATATGGGAGGTTATTACCTCCTCTGGGTCTGATGAGACAAGGAGGTCATGGTGGTACAGAAAGTCAATGGGAGCCATCATAGGACCCGAGGCCATCCTAATATCAGCCACAGCTGGACTTCACCTGACCCCTGGACTTGTGCCATTTTGCAACCTAGCCATTACAAAGCCAAAGCTCTCCCCTATCCCAACACCTGACAAACCACCAGAACTCAGGGTGCAAGGGACCCTCAGGGATGTGGCCTGTGGGCTAGTCCCCCAAGATAAGCCTGTTTGGAAACATGGTGTTTTCTTAAAAACGAATCTAACTGCCAGCATGTAAAAGTTGGAGCCTTCACACTAACATCTGCATTTCTGGCTTTTCTTGAGCATCGGAAGATTTGATAGTCCCAGAGCAAGGCTGGAGCTGGGCCAGCTTGGATCCCGGTGTCTTATCTTGAGCGCTCCTCGTCCTGTGCATCCCTGTCCTGTGCTCTGAGGACTCGTGGGAAAGAAAGCAGGTCCAGGAAGCTGTGACTTCACCAGGGTTGAATGGCCACACCTTCTTCCTGTCCTGCTTTAGTGATGTTTTAAGACCCATGCTGCAGTCGGGTACTCAGTTCCTCTCTATTGAGTACGTCACTCTGGGCCTGTGACATGGGGAAGTCAGTTACCCCTACCCAGTCTTCACCTTGAAGTACCGAGCATCACCTCATGGTCAGCAAGTCCTAGGTGCAGCTGGCAGAGAGATGTTATTCTGCGGGAAGTCTGGCTCTGCCTTAAGTATTCCAAGGTGACAATCCTTCCTTGGGTTCTGGTGTGGCCCTCCTCCAAGTAGTCTCACTGGCATGACCTCATGAGCCCGAGGCAGCCCTGCCAGGGCACAGAGAGAGCAGGAGGTAGGCAGGGACACATTGAGCACACTCTGGGTTGGAGTTGTCCGTGGGTTTCTCACCAGGATCTCACTGCCGCCTTCTCCTTGTATCTGAGTAGCCTGGGTGTGAGGAGATTTGCCATTGTGCCTTTCTGTCTCCCCAACTTGTACATCCACACCTCTGTGGCAGGGCACTGTGCCTGAGTGAGAAGCTGAGTTTATATCCTGGCACCTGTAATGCCACTCTGCCTGCCACTCACCTGGGAGGCTGGGCTCTGACCTCTTCTGGTGAGCACACCTGGGGCAGTAAAGAAAGGAGGATCACTGGGACCCCACTGGCTGCCAGTATAGCCCAATTGCTGAGCTCCAGGCCAATGAGAGATGTTGTCCAAAACAAAGATGGATGGAGTTCCTGAGGTTGACAAGGGTGTATTCTTGCCTCCACACACATGTACACAAACACACATGCCTACATACACACATGCACCTGAACACTC
>PVHP010002984.1:0-83034 GCA_004024765.1 Zapus hudsonius | reverse complement strand
CTTCTTCTTCTTCTTCTTTTTCTTCTTCTTCTTCTTCTTTTTGTTTTTTTGAGGTAGGGTCTCACTCTAGTCCAGGCTGACCTGGAATTCACTATGTAGTCTCAGGGTGGCCTGGAACTCATGGCAATCCTCCTACCTCTGCCTCTGCTGGGATTAAAGGCGTGCACAACCTGCCCATCTTCTTTTTTTTTTTCTTCCCCCTTTGTGTATTGTTGCTGAGGGTGGCAATGTCTCTGGGTATTCTCCCCCACCATGGCTCTTACAATCTTTCTGTCCTCTCTTACGCTCAGTTCCATGAGTCATAGTGGATGAGTTTTAAGTATGTTTTATTGTTGAGATCTTAAGTATCTCTGGATCTTTGCCATGGGTCATATTGGGTACCATTGGTGTCTGTCTCCATTGACATTTCATGGGTTATCAGACTTGCTGTGGTGATTGGTCTCCTGTTTGTCTCATCACTTTCTCATAGGTTCCAACTGAGCCCTGTGTGAAGGCTAGGTGTGGTTTGTCTCCTGGCAGGATGTCAGCCATCATCCAATGTCTTGTTGGTGGAGTTGAGTTGTCCCTGGCTCTCTCAATGCCTTCTGAAAAATACAAACAGAAACTCCATGGGATAGTGAGATCAACATAGGTTAAATGAGACAACATTACTATTTAGGCTAGCTCCTAATGGGTGTAGCCTCAATGTAGCTCTCTGGCAGTGGGAATTTCGCCTAGGAGCCTGAATTCTTGGTCCCCATAGGATTTTGCCATGGATCCCAGTTTCAGTTAAAGGTTCCTTGTCACTAAGTGGATCTCTTAACCAATCAGTAAACTGTTGATTACACTCTTTGGTTTAGTGCCACTATTGCACAGACGAGCATTTCTTAACTGGCTGATCTCTTCCATATAGCAATGTGTTCAGCATTCTTGTGACAACTCTCTATATCGTACATCAGTGGTCTCTGCTTTCTCCAATATCATTGACCAATTTCTTCTGGCAGCTCATGTGACACCTTCCAGTGCTATACATGCTACCATTCTGGATTTAGCAGGATCTCTTGGTGTTGCTTGATGACACTCTGTGATTTCTTCAGCAATAGGGTCTTACTGTAGGCCTGGGACAGGTATTCAAGAGCTTCGACAGAAGTCTGTCATGTTTTGTGTACCTCATTGGTTTCTTTCATCAATAGCTCAGTGTGGGAAGGAACCAATAACTGGGACTGGCAGATGGAGGCCTGAACAATTATTCTTGAGGTTAGACTTCCTCCCATTCTATTCATGGCCCCTTGTACAAAATTCCTGAAATAGTATTTTTAATCCACAATCTTAAATGATGTTTTTGTTTTGTTGAGGGCCATGGCCACAGTTCTCTGTTGGTTATTATAAGTTACAAAAGATCCTTTCATCTTCTAGGTGTCTGTTTCTATTAGTATAAGAGTTACACAGTAAATATTGGGATAATCAAATGAAGAACATTTACAAGGAAAATAGCTGGATATGGAACTAACCTCAATATCACAAACAGTATTAGAGCAGCAATCGGAAGTGCTAAGGTAATTTGTGTGATTGAGCACCAGGCTTGAGCTTAGACCAGACCCAAGCAAGCATCAGCCATGGATAAGTATTTATGCCAAATGCAAAGACAGTTAATGGTGGTCAGGTTCTGTGGTAATTCAACTCTGCTAACAAGACATGTGGAAAATGAATTCATAAACAGGACATTAACCAGGTGCTGTTGTTCAGTGAGTGATAATGAGGAAGCAGCTGAGTTCTGGAATGAGTCAAGCTGACTGAATTTCTAGCTTGTATTTACCACTAACCATCTTGGGGATCTGGGACCTCAGTTTCCATACGGTAAAATGGAAGGAGGATATCCCCTAGAAGAATTTTGTGGTATAGGGGATAATTCCAAAGGGAAGTCAGCAGATTGCTTGAAAGAGCCTTGCCTTCCTCATCTCCAAATGTCTAATTCCTGTTCACTTTGCAAGAAGGAACTTAAATGTCACCTTCCCTCTATAGCTATTTCCAGTTCCCCTGCTAACCAGGCTCTTGTCTTTCAGCCCAAAGGCATTTCAATGAGTGCAGCTTCACTCTGTGTACTTCACATTGTTATTATCTATGCCCTTGTCCCAGAATTGATTAAACTTGCACAAATCCTTAATAGTAGGGTACACATTTAGTCCATATCTCTGATTGTTTCTCGCACAGTGGATAGTACACAGTGGATTTACTGTCCTGTGGTATGATGATTAAGTTAATCACTGTTTGCTGGTCTGGATGAACAAGTGAATGACTGCACAAATAAATAAATAGATAAATGAAGTGTGTGGTAGTGATTTGCTTGATTGCAATAGTGTCTGAACATAATATTATTCAGTATAATAACTTTTACCCTGTATGATATGTTAGCAACACACACACACACAAAATTTCTCTGAATCTCAAAATGATCATGTAAGGTAGTTAATATTTCCTTAGTAAAGACAAATGGATGTTAAAAAGTTTAAGCAATTTACCTAAACCCTTGGAGCCTCCCTGCATGCATCTGCCCACAGAGAGCATGTTCCAAGCCACTGGACTGCTTGGCTGTCATCTCCAGGCGAGGACACTGGGACCAAGGAAAGGGTTTGAAGTGTGTGGCTGCATATCAGCCATGGAAGACCAAAGAGATGAGCCATCACTCAGCGAAAGATATGTGTCTTCTTTCCTTTCAGTGTCTCAGAAAACATGATGTTCTCAGTTCCAGTGTTCACATGCTCTGTCAGTATTCCTTCTTAATTTAGACCATAGAAAAATTTAACACTGACTGACCAATAACTCATTATATTGGTCTAATGTCAACTTTGGTGTTTATTTTTGTTGTATTTTAAACTGAACATTCAGTGATTACACATAATCTCATCTTCATGCCCTTTGGGAGTTGTATAAAACCACTTTGTTATAGTCAGCTATTGGTCTAAAAATTAATACGAGACATACAGTCTAACTTTTGCATTGAGCTCACATTGACTATGTTTTCCTAATGCCCCAGGATTGATGATGGGGTTGTGTAGTAGCGTTATCATTATCTTGGATGCTCTTAATGTTGATACTATGTTAGGATGTTGACTATAAGCCAAGAAAATCTATGACTCAGCAGTGGTGTCAGTCATCTGTTACAGCTAAGATCAAGGTACAATGGGGAAATAATGGTACATGACATCATGTGAAAAATCACATTTAATGTAAAAAGTTAAATAAATTTAATTTTTAAACAGGCTTCATACTTTAGAGAAGTTTCCGTTTGTTAGAACATAAATAGCACAATGGAAAGAGAGTTCTAATATATCTCCTGGTCCCACACATTATCAGCCTTTCCTATAATCAACACCATGTACCAGAGTGATAGGTACATGATAGTGATCAATGAACCTACATCGGTACGTCATTACCACCCAACATGCTCTCTTTCCATTAGTGCTCACTCTTCATAGCTGCACATTCTGTGTTTGGACAATTATATACTGACAATAACCTGCCATTATAGTATCATACAGAACAGTGCCCTCAGAACCCTCTATTCTTGACTTATCCATCCTTCCCTTTTCACTGCTCCTCATAAGTAATGATACTATGAGCTTGATAGTTTCACCTTGCCTGGAATGTTGTACAATTATAGAGTAGAGAGTAAGAGACCCCTTAGTTTAACAATGTGAAACTAAGGGGTTTCTAAATTTTCTTTAGATCTTTAAAGCTCATTGTTTAAAAATATTTATTGATTTTTTAAAAATAAAAACGTTTGAAATCTCCCCTGCTCCAGTTCCGTGGAAGCTCTTCTTTGGTAGGAGTTAATGGAATTCTTTGTGGGGACCAAGAGGTCTCAGTCAGTTTCTTGGGGTGAGGGGATGACATGGTGCCTTACACTATTCCCACCCACCTTGAAGCACTTACAATGTTCCAGCCCCTTCTGCAATGCTCCCTGAGCTTAGGCAGGCAAGATGGAAATCTGATTTAATGTTGAGTTCATTGTAGCCTCTGGATCTATGTATTCATGAGGATTGAGTGACCACAGAGTCTGTCATCATCTCTTATTTTGATGCTTTGATGTACCTTGGTTCTTCCCAGTATTCTCCACCATCAGAAGATAGAACAGATTCTCCAGCCAAAAGTCAGATCAGTTTAAATTAAAGAGGATAAGCATAGCTATTAGAAAATTTTTGATGTGTGTCCACTCTTGGTCAAAGAGCAATGGAGGTTCTCTCTGGAGCCTATTGGTTTCTTTTCCTAGGGAATCTGACTTAGGGAATCTGTTAGCAATTAGTTACTCTTATTGGCTGTTGTGCCACTATTGCATAAATGTGTTTCTTACTTGGTTGGTCGATTTGTATTTGGCTGGATCTCCTCCTTATTCAATCTGATCATAAACTATTCTTCAGTCATTCCCACAGTATTTTCCAGCATTTTGAGAGCTATCCAGAGGATAGCTATCCAGAGGATAGTTACTTGATGTCCTGTGGCTGCAGGCTATGGTGTCTTCAGCAATAGGGTCTTACCTTTTAGCTCTTTGAAGGTAGCCAAATGTTCAGCACTGACCTCTATTAAGTTGAAGACATCATGTGTCTCTCTGATCAATAGCTCACTGTGTGTGTGTGTGTGGTGGGGGGGTAACATAACTCTGGCCCTGGAATTTACCAGCCAAACCCATGGTTTTAGGATCTTGCTTTCTCTGCCTTCTATGGGGCTCTTCTGTTCTGGTCCCCTCTCCCTTATTGAGGGTTATGACTCATAAAATCATATCCAGTAGGAAGTTTTCTATGAAATTGATTCATGTTGCTATAACTTTTGTCAATTTCTCCTATGTCCCCCCTTCCCCCTATACCCCAAAGGCCTTTCCACTTTCTTTTCTTTTTCTTTCCCTTTGTATCATTTCTTCCTTCCTCTCCTTCCTTCTTTCTTTCTGCCTTTTCGGTGACCTTTGTTGTTAGAAGCCCTTCCTCCCTTCCTTCCCTATTTCCCCATCTTCATTATAATACCATGTCCACACTGTTGATACTTGTTTTGTATACAATAACCAAAGCTGATTCAGGTTAGAAACTGCATATGAGCAAGAACATGTGGTGTTTGTCTATCTGAGCCTGTGTGACTTCACTCAGCACACTTTTTTCAAAGTCCATTCATTTTCCTGCAAAATTTTTTTAAATTTCATTTTTCCTTTCCACTGAGTAGAATTCCATTATGTACCACATCTTCATTAAGCATTCGTTTGTTGTTGGGAATTTTGGCTGATTCCAGGTCCTGGCTATCATGAACAGTGATCAAAAAATGATTGTGCACATGTCGCTGTAGCACATATAAGAGTCTTTATGTATGTGCCCAAGAGAGGTATAGCTGGATCTAATGGTAGTTCTATTTCGAGAAGCCTCCATACTGCTTTTCAGAGTGGCCATACATATTTGTATTCCCACCAGCAGTGGATAAGGGCTCCCCCTCCCTGCAGGCATGTGCTGTCATTTGATTTTTTTGATGTTTGCCATCCTTAATGGAGGGGAAGGGACTTTCATTGTGGTTTCAAATTGCATTTCCCTGATGTGTAGAGATGGTGAACATTTCTTTAGGTGTTTAATGACTATTTTTTATATTTTTTTTCCTTGGAGAACTCTCTGTTAATTCCCTGCCCCATTCTTTGAGTGGGGTGCTTGGTTTTTTATTGCTTAGATTTTTATATCTTTATTATTCAAAATTAGATACTTTGTATGGGCAAATATTTTGTTGGTATCCCATTTCCTTCCTCCCTGTCCCCAACACCCTGGGTATCCTCCTCAGTGGGGATGCCCCCCCACTTTCTGTGTTGTTTCTGAGGGGGGGGGTAATGTTTCTGTATATTCTCCCTCACCATGGCTCTTACATTTGATTTCTTTGTAGATTCTAGATTTTAAACTTTTTTTTTTTTTCGAGGTAGGGTCTCACTCTATCCCAGGCTGACCTGGAATTCACTATGTAGTCTCAGGGTGGCCTTGACCTCACGGCAATCCTCCTACCTCTGCCTTCTGAGTGCTGGGATTAAAGGCATGAGCCACCACGCCCTGCTAGATTTTAAACTTTTGTCAGAGGTATAGCTGGTGAAGTATTTTCTCCCATTCAGTAGGTTGTTTATTGACTTTGTTGATGGTATGCTTATCTGTACAGTAGCTTTTTATTTTCATGAGGTCATAGTTGTGGAGTGTTTACCTAATTCCCTGGACTACTGGAGCCTTATTCAGAAAGTCTTTCCCTATGCCTGTATCTTGGAGTGTTCTTCCTATTTTTTTCTTCAAGTCATTTTAGAGTCTCAAGTCTTACATTGAGGTCCAAGATCCATGGAAGAGGAGAGGGTTCAAATTCAATCTTCTTCATGTGTCTCTCTATTTCTGATTCCACAACCTGGACTACCACACTTTATCTATTCATCGTGGTTGTTGTGAAGATTTGCTTCATCCATAAAGATGTAATAAGTGCCCACGGACAAGTGTTGTGTGGAAATAATTCATTAATCATTTGGTTAAATACCAGAAAATGCACTTGCTGGATAATATGGTAGAAGTATGCTTACTTTTTTTGTAAGGAATAACAAACTGTTCTCCAAAATGGTTGCATCATTGACATTTTGCCAGCAACGAATGAATGTTTGTGATGTCTTCTCGCCTCTCGGGCGTTTGGTGGCATTAGTTTTCCGAGTGCTGAGCATTTCAACAGGCACACGGGGATTTTTTTGTTCAGATGGCATTTCACAAACACAAATCATTGTTTATGCTTTTGATTGCTCTCTGTATATCTTCTTTTGTCAGGGGTCTGCTCAGATCTTTTGCTTATTATTTTTTTAAAATTGTGATGCTAATTTTATTTTGTAAATTTATTTTGACAATTTTATACATGGATGCACTGTGTTTTGATAATACTCCCACTATGCTCTCTCATCCCCCTTCCAGTCCAAAGCCCCCTCTTTTCCCAACCAGTCTCCCTCCAACTTTAATGGCTTTGGTGACTTTACATTGAATACTTCTTTGTATGTTTTGAGTAGCTGTCCTTTATGATCTTTAAATTTTACAAATATTTTATCCCAGTCTATGGCTTGTCTTCTTAGTAATATCTCAGTGTATTTTGCAGAGCAGAAATCACTTAATTTAAATTAAATCCAGTGTAACAATTATTCTATTCAATGATCATGACTTTGATATTTTATCTAAGATTTTCTTTCATGTTACCTTCTAGGTCCTAGGAGTTTTATAGATTTGAATTTCACATTTATGTCTATTTTCTGTTCTGTCTCTTTGTGACATTTATAAGACCTGTATCTATTTTCTTTTTTTTATGGTAAGTGTATGTGTAGTTTTTCAGTACCACTTGTTGCAAGGGTTATCTTTTCTCCATTGTATGAACCTTGAGCATTTGCCAACAGTTGGCTGTGATCATGTGGATCTATTTCTGGGTTTTCTATTTAGGTAAGTGATATGCTTGCCCATTCTTTTACCCATACCATACTACTATGATCACTATAGTTATAAACGAATTCCTTTCAGTTTCTTCCTATCCCTCAATATTGTATTGATTATTAGGGGTCTTTTATATCTCTATACAAAGTTTAAAATCCCATGATATTTTGAAATTATGCTAAAATGTGCACAGAATTTATAATTCTTTAAACAATGGATGCAAGGCTCTACCTGTGCTTCAGCATCCCAGAGATTTACACCATCATTGTAGCTTGAGGAATTACCAAAGGAAGGATGTGTAAGAATGATATCTTCTGATCTAAATTCACTCTCCCAGGCCAGGATTGGCAATCTGACAGTTACAGGTCCAGTGGACCAGTCACAAATGTGATCTCTCATGTGTTATCAGTGATACATCCTTTCTTCCAGCTGGACTCCAGGAAGAATCGTATTGTTTCAACATTGATCCATGAACATTCAACTCATCTCCATGATGGCTAGTCCAGGGCTCTGTCCATGGAGCAAGTTGTTGTCTGGAGTTTCTTCTTTAGTTATTAACACACACTCAGACCACAGTGGGGCCATACTGTCTAGCTAAGCTTCTTTCAGTTTTCTATTGCCAATAGGTAGCCACATTCAATCCCCCTTGACTTCTACTCTAAGCTTTGTTGCATATGAATAAACTTGCCACAACAATGGACAACAACCCAACTCTGAAATATCTGCCCAAAGTAAAGATTAACGCCTAAAGTACAGATTAACCTCTGTTTTTTTTTTTTCAGCCTACTTAAGCAATGCATAATGAAGATTAAGACCATCTCTCTTCCTGCATGCCTGCTGTAAACTGAACTTCTCAGCTGCTCTTGACAGGACCTTTTTATGTCCCATTTGCATCAGATATATTGTAAATGCTGATCACCAGGTGAATTGGCAAGTCCAGTTATTTGCTGTCACTTCTGTTGTTAAGAATGACAAAGAAACAGCTTTGGTTGAGCTGTCTGGACCAAAAGGTAATGAATAAAATGTCATTTCCCAAGTACTACTTTCCCAATATGTCTGTGTCAGGCTTGGGGAAGTTGAGAGTTCTGATAATCTTAGACTTGTGAATTGAAATGATTGCATAAGCATGTTTGATTGATAATGGCTACTTGCTCATCTCACAGAGTGGTTACACCATGCAACCTCACGAGATTAGTACAGGATGAGCTAAAGACAATCCATTTTTATGAGTAACTCATATAGCTGCACAAACATACCTCAGATCAATTTTTTAATTCAATTGGATTCCACTGGGGCTTGCTTTAATTCTTATGCTACTCTGATTTATGGTCATCATGATAAGCCCTGAGTAATCCTGAAGCTTGAAGAACGACAGCATGCTCTCCGGGAGAAATCATCTGATTTCATGGAATCAATACTGGTCTTAGCATAGCAACTCTAACTCAAAGTCAAGTGGCCACAAGTCATCACATTTCTCCCTTCCTCCCCTCTCTTTCCATCTTCTCTGCAATACTCTTTGGCATATTGATACATATATAACCACTTGAATAAAAGATAGTATAAGTTTCAAAGCCACTAGAAAAATAAGATCCGGCAATGATTTTTTTCCAACTGATTAAGATATTTAGATACAATACATGACATTTTCTGCTTGAAAACATTGTCAAAATCAAAAGCACACTGAGTACACTATGTCCTATGAGCTAACAGACTAATACCAGCATTTATATAAAAGTTTTGCAAACTCAGGGGAAATTCCTTGAAAGATTGCTTGAGTCATAAGGTTTTCTTTGTGTACCTGAATTGATTTTTAAAAATATTTTATTTATTAATTTGCTAGAAGAGAGAGACAGAGGAGGGAGGGAGGGAGGGTGAGAATGGGCATGTCAGAGCCTATTGCCACTGCAAATAAACTGCAGATTCATGCACCACTTTGTGCATCTGGCTTTACATGGGTGCTGGGAAATCAAACCCAGACTGTCAGGCTTTTCAAGCAAGTGCCTTTTACTGCTAAACCATATCTCCAGCCCATGTGATGGTTTTTTAAAAAATAATTTTATTTATTTGCAAGGAGAGAGAGAATAATGTAACTCATTATGGACAATAAATATATATTTAAGTGGAAAAAACAAAACAAAATAAATTTAATTTACTCTTGATATTTATTTTCAGAATATATTTTTCCAATTATACCCTGATGAAAAGTGAGAAAACTGAGGCTTTAAAAATATTAAAGGGTTTGTCTGAGATAGTGCATCGAAGAAACTTTGGAATTGGGAATTTCACCAGAGAACTTTTCCAAGCAACCATTACAGGCCCTTTCTCTATGAAAATGTCAAGATGAACACTGATTTGTGAAAGCACATTATGAAATGTTCTTTGGAATCACAAAAGGGATAATTCCTAATTTTGTCCAAAAAGATAGAGGAGCTAGTGGTACAGGATTCAGTTGGGTACCAGCTATGCCCTAGTACTGTCCTAAGATTGCTAGCCAAAAAGAGGCTTCCAGAAGGAACGTCTCGACACAAAACCATGCTGGGTGGCTTTGGGCATCAAGAAGGTCATATGTTCAGAGTCCCAAATCTCTTATCTTAGAACACTTCCTTACTCAGGACATTCTTTCACCTGCCTTTTTAAAGACAGTGTTCTTATCACTGGAGTATACTGCACTAGGCAAGACATTGGCTCTTTGAAAGATCCATGCTCAAATTCCTGCCCCATAATATGCTAGTTTTATCATTACAGCATTTAACACCAAACCTCTGAATTTTAATTTTATTATTTGCAAAGTCATCCTCAGGATTAATACTTGCTTCACAAACATATTGAAAGAAGGGTCTAAAACTAAAAGGGAGAGACAGAGCTTGTCTAGGGTGGCTGCACACGCGTTGTGTGCTCAGCTGTAGTCTCCTGTGTAAACTCTGCTCTGAAGAACAACCTTTGCATCATTCTTTTGCGCTTTGATCCAGTCAAACCCAAAACTCAATTTTCTTTTCCTAAAATATAGCTAAACACCAAATCTGATCTTTTGCTAGCTTCTTCCTTTGAAGGCATTTCAAATGTCAGAGTTTTTGTAAAAGATTGTGTGTGTGTGTGTGTGTGTGTGTGTGTGTGTGTGTGTGTGCACGTTTTAGTGCTGCAAAATTAAATTCCAGAGTAGATGATTTTTCTGATTATTTATTATCCAGAGATTGAGATTCTAATCTGTGAGGTGGTTTTAGGAACTAATGGAGAAGGGAGCAGGGAAGTTAAATTCAATGTGATATCCTGATGGAAATAAGCTCAATGTCTGTCCCATTACCTTAGATGTAGTAAAAAATGAAGGTCTGTGGGTTTTTCTCAAACAGCAATGTGAAGTTTCTTTTCCTTGGATAGTGGTCCAAAAGCACATCTCTGCTGTGCGCAAGCTTAGGTTATGAGCTGAGGTTATGATATTGCCAAACAGCCTGCTTCCTATCTTCAAGCCGCCAGTCTTGGTTTTGATCAGCAAGATCAAAGAGTGTGATGGCAATCAGTGACTATGGCCCCCATCCTCAGGCTTCACTCCAGAATGCCATTTGCAGATCTGTACCAACATCAAGAAAATACTTCTTTCATTATTTCTCGTTGATAAATGTTTAGTGTTTCTTCCTCGCTAAATGATCCACCTCCATGTGACAAAGAAGATAGATGTCACTTCATGAGCTTAAAATTCTCCATTCTATGTAGATTTCCTTTTTCCAACTCCTCTACCACTTCACCCTCCTCTGATTCTGTCTCCTTTTGAGAAATGAGTGATTGGTGTGGGGGTTTCATTATAAAATGTCCCCCATTGACTCATGTGTTAGTGGTGTTATTCTGAAAGTTGGTGGAACCTTTAAGAGGTAGAACCTGGAGGAAGTGTGTCATTGTGGGTAGATTTTGAGGGGTTATAGCCTGGCCCCTCTTGCTGTTCTCCAGCTACTTCCTCCCTGCTGATGTGACCATGTGATTGAGGACAGTTTCCTCCTCCTGTCAGGCTTTTCCCACCATGATGGACTCTACCCTCTGGAATTAAAAGTTAAAATAAACCATTTTCTTTGATAAGTTTCTTCTGGTTGAGCATTTTCCCCATCAACCAGAAAGAAACTAATATGGTTGGTGTGGTGAAGAATCATCTTTATATTCAGCTCAGATGTTTGGATTAAATTATATTTAAATCAGGAAATTACAAGATAACCTTGTTTTGCACTTCAAATTCTATGGTCCTTCAACCTTTCATTCCATGAAGTCTCATTTAGCATCCCCTGGAGATGTGGATGTGCCTGTCTTATGGGTTTTGTTCAGAAAATGTTTGTATTCATTAGGAAATAAAAGATAGAAACAGAATCCTTCACATTACAGAACAGAAAAAAAAGTGATACAGGAAGGTCAAAAGAGAATGTGAGCTTTGTTCTGAAGTTATTATTAAACAAGGCACTGTTTAGACCTTGAATATTGATCAAAAGTACTCAAGCATTAAAATCAACAGTTTTTGTTCAAGCTACTCAGAAGGGATGGCTAATTGGAACCACAGCTTTAATTAAAGCTATCTAGCTTTTCCTGAGCTCCAGGTATATCAAGGGAAGTAAAGACAGCTGAGATAGATCCATGCTGATGGATGCGAAGTGCTAGAGAAAGAGATGGACACACTCCCACCATCCCCTCTGCACCCAGGGGTCTGTTCTTCAAACTCACTTCTTTAATATGAGCTGTTGCAGTGTGTCCATTTGAATCTCAAGTGCTCCACATAACCTCGTGTGTTTGTGGTTAAGCCTCATAGTTGTTTTCCAGAGGGTGGCAATTTGGTACAGAAGATATATTGCTGGGGAAGGTCTTTGGGGTGTTATAACATCACTCCTCTTTGCTGGAACTATCTCAGTCTTGTTTCTATCTACCAATTGCTGTGGTAAGATGTGATGTCCAGCTTCTGCTCTGTCTTGCTTTCCTGCTGTGATGAAAGTTCCCTTTGAGACTGTTAGTCAAAATAAACCCTTTCCTCCCCTTAGCTGTTTCTGCTTGGGTATTTTGTTCCAGCAAGAAGGAGCAAAGATGTAGTGTTGCTCAGTGTCAAAGGACCAGGGTGGAGGATGGAAGGCTCTATATCAGAGACAAAGACAGCTAAAGGGAAGACCTGGGATGAGGGCCAGGAGGATACCATGCTGAACCCCCAGAGTCCTCTGGAGTACCTCTCATCCCCACACCCCGTTCTTCAGAAGATAGAAACAGTTGAAAGTATGACCTGGGATTAGGGAGAGAAGAATACCATGACTGAGCTTCCAGTCCTCTGTAGTACCCTTGCCACACATTCTGTTCTTGAAGTTCTTATCAGGTTGCTACAGAAGTTCCTATTTTGTGATAAAAAGAAAATCTTTGGTTAATACCTTTATATTATACATATGTATATATTTTAAGAGATAATAACTATATTTTTGGAAAAATTGGCTATTTTGATTTTTGTGAACACACACGCTTCCGATTAGTAATTTGAAGTCAAAGATGCTGGAAATACCTTATGTCTAATGAATTATGCTCCACACTAAATATCTCTCAGCTTTAAAATTCTAAATGGATAGACTGATCATTTGTGTTGATTAAATAAATCAGAACCCCCAATTCATGGACAAAACTCAATGCATTCTAGTGAAATTACTGTTTTCATAAACCAGAAGGCACTGGGGCATGTCCTGTTCACAAATGTGCAGGAATTACTGTGAGTTCAATCAACTAGCTCTGATGAGTTAGTCAGGGTGTCAGAACCAGATGCTTGATTTCCTACTGTTTTGAATAGAGTACATATTCTAATGTTATTTTACCCCTATAAATTATTAACTTAATCATATGAGCCATTCAAATGAATTCATCTATTTATTTATTTAGGGTGTGTATGTGTGATTGCACAACAGTCTCTTCCCATGCCAGAAACATGTACCACTTTGTATCTGGCTTTATGTGGATGGAGTGAAATTGTATCCTGACTGGCAGGCTTTGCAAACAAATGCCTTTAACTCCTAAGCTGTCTTCCCTGCTCCCATGAAAAGTTTTATGAAGATAATTTGGAATCCAAACCTGTACTTATCACCATGTCTAGCACAAAGTAGTCACAAAGGTGAGAACTATGAGACGTATGAGCTATTTATGTGTCTCCAGTGGGTATATCTGGAATGTTTGTGATAGAGCCATATAATGAAAACAGTCTACACTTTTTGCTTAAGCAAGGATATTCTGCATCCATGCTTAAAAATTATTTATTTGCAAGCAGAGAGGGAGAGAGAGGGAGAAAAAGAGAGAGAGGGAGAGAGGAAGGAGAGGGAAAGGGAGAGAGAGCACACTAGACCTCCCACCACTGTAAACAAACTCCAGATTCATGCACCACTTTGTGCATCTGGCTTTACATGGATACTGGGAAATGAGTTTGGGTCACCAGGCTTTGCAATCCAGTGCCTTGAAGAACTGAGCCATCTCTCCAGCCACTCTATCCATGTTTTGAAATAGAATTTCTTGGTTTTGGTAGAATAGTTCTTCATAGTCCTTAGCTTCTCATAAAACATCAGAGAGGGTATATAAACAGTATTTGTCTTGATCTTTAGGTCTTCTGAGCTTTATCTGCATTGCTAGACATCTTTTATATGTGATGGTTATGATGTCCTGAATAGATTTTTCCATGTGGATTTACTTGAAAAGGTTCTTTAACTTTTTTATCAAAATGGCTACAAATTGACACATCCTGAACTGCAGTGGTGTTGATAATTTAACAATTTGGTGGATTCTATCATATCAAAAATCTCCAGTGATTTTCCAAGGATATGTCAATGTAATGTATCTGTAGCAGTGTGACTAAGGAAGCAGGTGCTGCGTTGGCATCCATGGGGCAAATCTCTAATGTTCTTCCCATACTTTCCAGGGGAGAAAAATCTAGATTAATACAAACAAGTGATTTGGGTAACATTTTATTCAGGAAATTGCTTTCTCGCCCCTTATTTAAAATAAAATTAATTTTTTAGCCAACCAAGGGATTTTATTTTATTTTATTTTTGGAACGAAGACTGCATTCAAGAAATACAGAGAAATTCTCTTCTTTCTAAAGGGTGATAGAAAGTCCTGAAACTATTACCATATTTACATGGTAGAGATTAAAACATTCCTTGTATATTAATCCATGGTTCATTTCCTTTCCTTTGACATTTTATTGTATTTATTGTGTTAGCGTAGACTCATTAAATCAATACCTATGACCACCTATAGTATGCATCAAATGCTGGCGATAGAAGTAAATGAGATCCTGTCTCCTTTCTGAAGGAGGCTTCCAAGAACGTCAAGGAAAGCACTCAACAATTCAGAGTTAAGAGACTCAGTGTAGAAAGACATTGAGGGCTGGATAAGCTGGCATTTTTGAAGGAAATCTTAGAGAATTATTAAGATCAAGACAAGGTGCATGACATTGCAGGAAGAACTGTAAAAAGTCATAGAGAGACAGAGACCTTTTTGGGTTTAGGAATTGGAGTTTTGCTCCACATGATTGTGGGGCAATAGAGGTCCAACACAGTCTGACGCTGGACAATATTATGATAAACTGCCACTGTATGTATTTGTTCAAGATATTTCCCCTATAATTCCAGAAGTTCCGTGAAGACAGGTCTCTTATCCAGTTTATCTCCGTAGTGTCAAGATCCGTTTTCCATAATTTAGGAGCTTTATAAATATTTTCTGGGGAATATAATTATCTGTGTAAAATTTATAGTTATGGATAGCTGTGAAGTTAGAAACTGAGCAAGACATTTGTGTTTTGGGTTAGTCTAGAACTGTGTTTTATTTATAGTACTCACCAGCTATACATCATGTGGTAGTTTGAATGGATGTTCCCCAATAGATTTAAGAGTGTTTTTTTAATCAGTTTTTCTCCAGCTTCCTGTGTCACCTTAACCTGGCCTTTAGCCCTAAGGTATTTCTAAGGTGGATGTGAAATTCCAGCTATACATATACAAAGAGTTGTCTGAGCTCAGGCCTGGAGGTCCTGCTAGTTGAGTTGGAGTGTGCCGGCTGGAGGTGATGGGTCTCTCTCTGCTTGGATCTGTGAAAGGGGCCAGCCTCTTTCACCATTCTGAAACTTCCTCTGGATCTGTATGTAGCTTCAATAAACACTTTCCTCCCCAAATTGTGCCTGGTTTGAAGATTCATCCCAGCGGCGTGTGGCTCACTGCGACACATCACTATTTAATTTTTATAATAAGGTAAAATTAAAACCAAAATTAATCCCTCAGTCTTGCTACTCATACTTGAAGTGCACAAAATTCTACTGGTCCAAATTTCCAAAACTTAGACCCCATCATACGATCTGAGATTCCATGTGCCTCAATCCCTGCATTTGCTTCCTCCTGCCCAGCTTTGCCTGAGATGCTAGAAGGTGGCTTTCTCAGTACAAATATCCCAGCTGCCAGTCCTAGATAAGGAAAACCTCCCCCTGGTTGTACGGATCTAATAATGTTACCAAGATTCTTATTAATTTTTGTGTTTAAGCAGCTTTAATAAAGTATAGGTTATGGCTCATAAAATCCAGCCATTTTGAGGGAGTATATAATTAAAAGAATTTCAGTTAATTTATAGAGTTGTGTAGCCTTTCCCATGATTTAATTTTGGAACATTTCTGTTAACCTTAAAGATCCCATGTGCCCTTTGCGGTCACACTTCATTCACAATCATTTCACAGGAAACCACTAATCTATTTCCTGCTTCTATAGATTGCTTTCCTGGATATTTTATTTAAATGGTATCTCACAACATAGTGATTTATTGACAAGAGCATAATGTTTTTGAGATGCACTCATGTTTCAGTGTTCATCAGTACTTTGTTTCTTCTTAACAAATAGTATTTATTGTATTTTTATAGTTTATTGATAATTTTATAATATGAACATATATCAAATTGATAAATTCTCATCAGGTTATATTCATATGTTCCCTCCCTCATCCCCATTGTACTGAGGACCCTCCTCAGTGGAATTATTGCTGTTCACTGTGGGCTCATGAATGCAGCAGTGGGTCTCTGGGGTGGGGGTGAACAATGCTCTAGAATACACCTTCCCACCTCGTGGTTCTCATTCTTTAATTCCCTTCTTCTGTGATGCTCCCTGAACCTTGGTGGCACGTGATAAGTCTTCTTTAGTGTTGGGCTCTCTGCAGCCTCTGGATTTCTTCTTTGTTGAGGATTTGAGTCTCTGCTCTGGTGGATTGAATGGGAATGTATGTTCTCCATAGCCTCTGGGAATTTCTGATTAAGGTTAGGCTCTTGACTTAATTCTCCAGAAGCCTGCTGGAGGAGGTATCACATGGGGGCAGATGTTGTAGTCCAGCACTAAGGTGTGCCAAGAGCCAGATTGGATCTGTGGTTGTTGGTGCTTGCTGCTGCTGGCAATTGTTTCTTTCTGTGAGGATGCTAAAGTGACCCAGCTTCCTCCAACACTGATTTCCTTGGATTTTGTAAGCCTGAAATAAAACCCTTTCCTCCCATAAGCCACTTGTGGTTGGGTAATTGTCCCACAACAGGGAAGTAACTTCAGTAGTTGCCATCTCCGTGTAGAAGGTTCTCAGGCTATCAGTGAGATCAGTACTCATATTTTTCTGCCACTTCTTCTGCAATGTCTCCTGAGCCTTGGCAGATGTGATAGACTTTACTTGTCTCATGCTAAGCAGTCAGCTTTCTTTTCTCATGATACTGATGGGACTTGGGTCTCCCTGGTATTCACAAAGAAGATTTTCTAGCCAAGAGTAAGAGAAGCATGGAACAGAGGAGATAAGCATAGATATTTAGAAAACTTTTTCTCATTTCCCCTCCAAGAACAGTTGATTAGCACCATAGCCTGTGTACCACTATTGCCCAAATGTGTTTGTCTTGATTGGCTGATTGATTTTGTAGCTTAGTATGTTTATTTTTCTTTCTCCAGGTCCATCCACCTTCAAATTCCATTATTTCATTTTTCCTTACTGCTGAGTAGAATTCCTTGTTGTGTATGTACCATATCTTCATTATCCATTCACCAGTTGATGGGCATCTGGACTGATTCCATTTCTTAGCTTTTGTGAAAATAGCAGCAGCAAATATGGCTAAGCCAGCACATCTTCAGTAGAGTAGAGTCTGCAGGATTATTTGCCTAGGAGTGCTATAACTGGATCAAACACATCTATTTTTAGATTTCTAAAATCCATACGTATTTCCACAGGAGTTGTGCAAGTTAGCACTCTCACCAGCAGTGAATGAGGGTTCCTCTTTCCCTCCCCCCCTCAGCAGGATTTGTTGTCACTTGATGTTTTGTTGATAGCCATTCTGACCAGAGTGAGATAGAGTCAAAGTCATTTTAAATTGAATTTCCTTGATGGCCCTAGATGTTGATCATCTTTTTAGATTTGTGAGTACATGGGTGGAAGCCAGAGGAGAACATTTGTTTTCTTCTATCATATTTCTGGTTTATTTCATTGATACTAAGTCTCTAGGTTTTTGTTGTTGTGGTGGTGGTTTATTTTGGTTAGACTGGCTAAGCAGGGAGCCTCAATGATCCTCCTGCTTTCATCCCCATCAGTGCTGGGGTTACAGGTATTCGTGGCTGGCCACACCTGTTTATTTGTGTGAGTTCTGGGAGTGAACTCCAATTCCCATGCCTGGCAGCAAATGCTAACCCTCTCTCCAGCTCAGATTGTCTCTTTTTATGCTTGATATAAGGATGGACATACAGCATCGGTTTATGGTTTATATCTAGAAAACTTTGAATATTTTGTATCATTCAGCAATAGCTTAGCTTCTCCGATATTTTGATAATGGATTACTTTGTATCAATATTTTCTCATACCTCACAGAGTGACAAATGGTTTTGCTTTATCAGATTTCTTGAGATTTTAAGAAAGACATATTATTGTCTACTTGTCAGGTCCAGGCATTGTGATATCTGTTTCATATAAAATGCCGCATTCAGTTCTGTTCCTTGTTATGTGGATATGATTATCACTATCTCATAGGGAAGGGACTTGAAGTTTGAAAATGTTAAGCAATGAGCTCCCCAACCAGAGGCAAGAGATTTTACCATCTCTAAAACTACAGCCTCCTGTTTCCTACCATAGATTTTTTAAAAATACATTTCTAGTTGACATTTCAATTTTGCTTTTAAACTTAAAATTTCAAATCATGGTACTTATATCAAGGGTACTGTGATCTCATGTGAAAAACAAAGAATTTAAAATAGACCTAGTAAGATGTTTTATGATTACCATAAAATAATTATATATTATAAAGCAATTAAATGAAATATTCTTGAGATGCCAGTCTCATGTGGAACTTTAAAAAATATTTTTTGTGATGAGAGTGAAAAAATAGATGCTGATACCATTAATAGACTTATTTTTAGAATCTTTAATAGATTAATGTTGATGGTCTCATCAATCCGTTTGAGTGTCCTTGGCATTCTTGGATTTCATTGATGGATGTTATTTATAACTGTCTTAACAAGCAGTTACAGCCAGAACTGCTTTCATGTCACAAGTACAGGGAATTATCTATGTGGAAAATGATGTAAGAAGCGAAGCTTAATTACAAACATATAAATTAAAATTGATTATTAATGTATAGCTCATCATTTCATTGTAGTGTGAAAGAAAACTATAGCTTACATTTTGAAACGTGACTGAGAAACATCTGTTCCTTAAAGAGTACTTGAAAGAGGATATTAGAATTTGCCTATTTAGTCTGAAGACCTTTCCTTAAAGGCAGCTTTTAAAATAGCTTCTTTTCACTGAATAAAATGGCCCACTTAGTCTTTTTTTTTTTTTTTTTTTTTGCTGCTACACTAGTGAGTTATGGATAAGTGCTTTGTGGCAATCTATGCCTTAATTCAAATAATTGTTTGAAGCTTCTACAGTGATCCATGGATCTTGCCCCAGGAAAACAAGGGATAATGTGGGCACAATTCAAGTTAAGCTTGCTGGAGTTTTCCAAGTGCTTATGACTCTCCATGGATATATTGGCCTTGGATAAGGGGGCTCTAAATACATATTCCTTAACTTAAAGCTTAAAGCTTTTTAAAAGAATGGATGCCCCCAAACCCAGAGTTTACAAACATCAATTAGAGCGAACCATGAAAGTTTTCAGGGAATTAAATAAGTCAAAACAAATTAAAAAATGAAAACTGGCAGGGTGTGGTGGTGCACTCCTTTGATCCCAGCACTCTGGATGCAGAGGTAGGAGGATCCATGTGAGTTCGAGGCCAACCCAAGAATACATAGTGAATTCCAAGTCAGCTTGGGCTAGAGACCCTACCTTGAAAAAAAACAGGAAAAAAATAAAAGAAAGAAGGAAGGAAGGAAAGGAGGGATGGAGGGAAAGAGGGAGGGGGGAGAGAGGGAGGGAGGAAGACAGAGAGAGACAAAGAGAGAAAGAAAGAAAGAAGAAAGGAAGGAAGAACTGTGGTGGCTATGGGGTCTACCTCTGTTTTAAAGTGCTTTTCCTAGACTGATTATACCTTTGACTAGATACATGATACTATTTCATATATAGGCAGATAGCTGGCATAAAACACCTAGTTTAATGAAATAATTCTTTTGGCCTAAAGAACATTAAACTTCACTTTAGAGTATATTTTATCCAACAAAACTGTCCTCCTCAGATTGGTGATGGTTCCTCCTTAGCTTTAGTGCTATTCCTCTAGGTATCCCCCAGTTCTGCTCCATTGCACAGAGGCTATTTTTGTTGGCACCTTGTGGTTGGATGGGGGCCTGAAGGTATTTCTGGATAATGAGACGTGAGCAGAAATAATGTGTCCTTTCTAGGTCGAAACTTTATTTGACAGTGGAGGATCCTCGAGGCGTCCTTCCTCCTTTGGTTGCAGAAAACAGGTCTCTGTGAGAATGAGTTTCTTAGACTGAGATCCTGGGAGACTGCAGTGAGCATAAGCCACCCTGACAAGTCATAGCGTGCAGTGAGTATGATGTAAGCCTCTTATACCAGGCTCTCTGTTACTGCAGCACAACCAATCCTACCCTGACTGTACCTCCTTACTCCCCCCTCCACCTACCTAACAAGCATTCAATGGAGGCAGATAAACTACTCCCTCTGACATTGATGACTTGAAAAAAACATTTTATTTATTTCAGAGAGAGGGAGAGAGAGACAGAGACAGAGACAGACAGAGAGAGACACACACACACACACACACACAGAGAGAGAGAGAGAGAGAGAGAGAGAGAGAGAGAGAGAGAGAGAGAATTGCATGAACCAGGGCCTCCTGTTGCTGCAAATGAACTCTAGAAGTCTAGAAGCATGCACAGCTCTGTGCATCTGGCCTTAGGTGGGTACTGGGGAACTGACCTTGAGACATCAGGATTTGTAAGCAAGTGCCTTTAACTACTGAGCCCACAAGGCTTTTAAATATGTATTATACCTATTTCCTAGCTGATCAATAATCTTTCCTCCCAATAGAATGGGACTCTCTCTCCTCTGTGTTAGTCTAAGATTCTTTCTTGGAGTCTCATGGCTTTTTCAGCCATGGGTAGATATTTCCAGTTTAGAATTCCCATATATGTTTTGTTGAAGTTCTCATTGTTTGTTAACTTTTTAAGTCTGTATTTTACTTTACTAGTCTGTGTGCTTGGTATTCTCTTTGTAAATCATTAATGAATTTGAGGGTAGATTTTATGAGTTATTCATGCTTATATCCTTAGAGAAATTACTTTTGTTTATAGCTCATTGAAAGTATTGTTGTCTTGAATTGTTTTTCCCTTAGAAACATGACTTACTAAGGGAAATATGATTTTGTATTATAATTTTATTTTTCCTTGGTCAAAAGTTATTCATAGCCGGACGTGGTGGCACACATCTTTAATCCCAGCACTCAGGAGGCAGAGGTAGGAGGATCACCATGAGTTCAAGGCCACCCTGAGACTACATAGTGAATTCCAGGTCAGCCTGGGTTAGAGTGGGACCCTACCTCGAACTCCCCCCCAAAAAAAAAAGTTATTCATAATACTTGTAAAATAGATAGTTAAGAAAGAGAAAGAGGAAAATGAGAGTGAGAGAGAGTGAGAGAGAGAGCGAGAGAGAGAGAGTGAGAGAGAGATAATGAGCATACCAGGGCCTCTTGCCACTGCAAAGGAACTCCAGACATATGTTCTACTTTGTGTATATGACTTTATGTGACTACTGGGAAACCAAACGCAGATTTCAGGCTTGGCAGCACTGTTAACCACTTAGCCATCTCCCCAGCCCCAAATTAATATTTTTGAATTAATTTTTCTAAATTATTTTCTGACTCCTATCTTTCTATGTATTCATCCATTCACCCATTCTGTCCATCCATCCATCCATCCATCCATCCATCCATCCATCCATCCATGCATCCGCCTTCCATTCTCTCACCCACTCCTCATCAGTCACTATTTTTGCACTTACCTGTCAGTGGCTATAGGAAGGTAGCATATTTTCACACACAGGTACATTAGTATTATAAGCCACGGTCCACAGCTCCATTTGGACTAACCCCCCACCGTATACTGTACTTAAAGGAGAGGCTACTAAAAATAGAATCTAGCTAATTCAGAAATGTGTATCCCAGTTAACCTATACTGATCTCACTCTCCGATGGAGATTTTGTTTGTATCTTTCAGAATGCATTTTGAGAGCTGTGGCTCATCCAATCCTACCAACAAACTGCAGGCCGATAGCTGACATCCTGACAAGAGATGAGCCACCCCAGACCTACAGTGGAGGATCCATATGAAACCCCAAAAAGAATGATGGGATGAACAAGGAACCCATAGTTACAGCCAATCAGTCAACACAGGATAAACCAGTGAGAGACACCTATGATTTTCGACACAACCTAAAGCAGAAGTACAGAGACCCCTAAGTCCTCAACAATAGAACAGCCTTAATACTCATCCACCACGACTCAGGGAAATGAGCAGAAGAGGGGGCAGAAAAATTGTGAGAGCCTTGGTGGGGGAGAATATCCAGAGTCACGGATCCCCTCTGTAAGAACACATTAGCTCAGGCAGAATCAGCCTGACTCTTAGGCTATCCATGGTCTCCAGCCCCAAGGACTGGTCCAGACTGCCCATGAGGAGGATATCCAGCTGATTGGGGATGGGGAAGAGGGACATTGGGGAACTGGGAATAACAACTCATTGTTTGCCCATTAAATAATGCAACTTATTATGGACAATAAAAAAAAAACAGATTGGAAAAAAAAGGCTTTAGAGCACTTCTGCCTGTGTTCTGTTGAAGAGTATGTTATATTTTATACTGTCTACTATGCTAATGAGGCACCTTATGCTATATTTTAAAACAAGATAAGCCTATATAGTCATTAATTAGTTGTGTTCAAATATTAGCTACTGATATCCTGTTTCATCTATTCAGTAATTTGGGACACGTTCCTCAAATTCCACAATTTACTTATAGTTTTTCTGTTAGTTAACTTTGTGTTGTAATGTCATAAAATTCTGTTTTATCACTTGGTGAGAAAAGGATACAGGAAGCCCATACTCCATCCATTCTTTCTGTTTACATCAACTCACTTTCCTTATAGTCACCTTTACTTTTCAATTTTCAACCTTTCCATCCTTCTCTGAAATCTTAATTAAATCTTCCATGCTTTGTCCAGAGGGTCAGCTAAAAGTTTAGAATCAATAAGGTGCATTTGTTTTATTGACTCAGTAAAACCATCACTAGAGAACCTGAGTGCAAAGGCTTAATTTGCTGTTGTATTTTGTTGTAGTTTGGACTGTTTCCCTGTTGTTTTCCATTGCTAGAGGGAGAACAAAAAGACAGAAAAGAAAAATCCTGGTATTCCTTGTCTGCCTCTGTTTATCAGCACTTCAGTTAAACCACTTGAGCTAGGAACGCCTCTGTCTTGGTTGGAGGTCTTCCTTCTGGTATTATCTCACAGCAGGCTTTCCTGACTGCTTTCTGGGCCTGCCTTTTCTTGCTTTCCTAAATTGGGCCAATTCACTTTCACATCTTTCTTGGCTTATCTCTCCTTTTTTTTTTTTTTTTTTTTTTTGGAGCACATATTTAAGGTATTCCTTTTGTCCCCTTCCTCTTCCCCACTCATGGATCTTTTTCTTTCTGACTAGTGAATCCTCTGTTCTGATGTCTATTTTCGCCCCCTCCATTATCTATGACAGAATGTTGATGAAGCTGATATTGAAGACGTCTTGTGTAGGTCTTGTGCAGGTAGCAACAGCCTTTGAAAGGTCATAAATGCAAAAACAATTTCATGTCCAGAAGATAGCTTTTCAAAACACTACCCCCATTGTCTGGCTCTGACATTCTTTCTCTGCCCTTTTACTCAATGTTCTCTGTTTTCTCAGCTCTATATCTAAAAAAATATTTTTATCACGAGCTCATGATCAATTAGTCTGTGATGAATTCTATGTCCAAAGATATTTTCCTTCATAGATGTGAACTATTACTGGTTGTAAAACAGGTGTTCACATTGTTTCTTTTTCTTCTGTGAGCTGCTTGCTCTTCTTTCTGTATTTCCTACATGTCCTGTGACAGCTAACTCCTGCAGGCAAGTCCCATAGACTCCCCTCTCCTTAAGTGGGAGGTGTCTCTAATGAGTTCAAACCTAGGTGCTAAAACTAATTGATCAGGTATCAACCAACCAGCTGTCTCTCTGGCTTACCTGGTGAAGGTCTTAAAAAGTCACTGAAAGAAAGTCCAGTTTCTTCTTCCCACATGGCATCCTAGGAGGAGGACTTCTAAATTTCCAGACCTTAGAAAGGTAGGTCCTTCCCTCACTCTGGCCTAATGGCTGGGGGGAGGGAGCTCAAGATCTTCCCACATGAACCTTTTTCCTCATGATGGAAGCCCTCTGTTATCTTTTCTTCTTTTGCATGCTTAGCTGAACAGCATAGATTTTGGTTAAAACCTCTCCCACGTGTTCTCTCCACACTGGTGGTGGGAGATCTCTGTAACTTCCCATTCTCTTTGAAATAAAGTCTCCCACTATACCTTATCCTCTGGTGGTCTAAAATTTTAATTCTTTAAATTTATAGACAAGAATTTGGGTACTCCTTAGATTCTGAAGTACATTGGAATTTTGCTGGGTCTTATCTAAGTTCTAGTCCCCAGCTCTCCTGCTACAGTCCCTCACACACAACTTGAGGGTCTTCTCTTTCTCTTTAAAGACATTAATCCTTAGTGGTCTCAAATTCACAAACAGACAATGTGTAATGATGGATTTTATTATGAGTCTTATATTATAATTTGTTTCCTTCATTTATGCAAATTTTACTTTTTGTTTATTTCATCTTGTTTCCCTGTTCTTTATTTCTCAAACATGGATGGATGCTCTTGCTGTACACATTTTTGTTTTTGTTATTTGTACTTACATTGCTCTCTGTTGTTCATTTGAGATTTCTTGTCTTTTCTGTGGAGCACTTTTTACTTGGCAAACACTTTATATTTCAAATTAAGTTTTTTTTTTCTTTTTTCTCATCACTTTTTTTATTGCAGCTATTTGTCACTGCTTTCTTACTTTAGGGATGTAGTAAGTGGCTTTTGAAACCCAGGATCCCTTTCACAGAGAGGCCTTAATCCTTCATTGGCAGCTGCTGAAAATGTTGCATACACAGTCCATCCTGGAAGGTGGTATAAGAGGCCTCCATGCATGAGCTGAATCCAGTAACTGGTCAGCAAAGGTAAGACTAGAGTGGGTGTGGAGATGTGGAAAGGTCTAACTAGCCTCTTGTAAAAGACTCTCACAGCTCCTCAGTCATCTCTGGGGTTACCTGAGGCATTTACAGTTGAGCCATTTGTTAATATCCCTTCCTGCTGAAACCAACTTCCCACTTTTTACTCTTTCTACAGAAACAGAGGCATGCCAATTTGAGTCTGTCTCCCGTGGAACCTGACCTAAGTATTTAATGCATGGATTCTCATTTGAAGATGTTTTTTTTTTTTTAATGTTTTGACGTAAATATCTAGCTATATTTTAGTCTATGTTTAGAGGTGTAGGGAGGTGGGTGAGTATGGAGTCAATACCTCAGGGCTACACTTAACTTTTTTTTTTTGATCATCTTTTCCTCTTTTTCTCTGGAGTTTCATGTATCCATCTCCCTAGGGATCGGGTTACCCCATGGTCCACTCCCAGGCTTGCTGGCACCTTCTCTACAGATGCAGGTGCTCTGCATCTGTAGGCCTTGGTTTGTGCCACTCTGTTTGCTCGATCACTAGGTTCTCCTCTGCTGATGCTATCTATTCTCTCCCCACTTGTTTCGTAAAAGTATTGAGCTGTGTCTTTGCATTCCTTCACATCATGTCTGTATGAACCCAAAAGGAACAGTGGGTGCTCTGTTAACCCTGGAGTCTTCTCCAAACATTTTTTTTTTGGCTTGCACAGGATGGTTATGTTACCAATTGGCTTCCAGTACGTTGGAATTTTGTTCCCTAAGGTGGTGTAAAGGTCACAGACTTCTTCAATTCCCCAGAGCCTGTTAGGGAAAACTACTGGATATAAATAAATGTTTTGGCTAATATTGAAATGGGGATTGAGGAGGAGATGCAATTTTACTAGCTACTGATGAGTTTCTAATGACCATATAGTCAAATAATATTAAGAGACTCCTCTGTGTCAGACATTAAATAAGTTACTATGGATAAATTTTAAAAACATAAAATGGTGTCTGCTATGGTTTGAAATGTAAAATATCTCCCCTAGGTTCATGTGTTTGAACTCTTGGTCCCCAGATGCTGATGTTGTTTGGGAAAGTTGTGGAACTTTTAGGAAATAGAGTCTGGATGGAGGAAGTGGATCACTGTGGGTGAGGCTTTTACTTTTCTAGTCTGGCCCCCCTTCCTGTTTGCTCTGTCTTCCTCACTGCGGATGCCAGGTAACCAGCCAACCTCCTGCTCTTGTCACCTTGTGTGCTTTCCCTGTCTTGACGGAATGAACCCTGGAATCATAAGGGGAAAGAAACCCTTTCCATATTGAAACTGCTTCTCCTTAGGCATTTGGTCACAGCATTGAGTAAAGTAACTAATAGGGGAAATTCAATACCAAAAGTAGGACTTAAACCCATGCAGGCATGTGTCTGAACTCAGGGTGCATTGGAGGTAGCAACCATAAAAGAGATAGTTTTAACAAAAAAAGGCCAAACAATGCTAGCTAGTATTATTAGCAAGGGTAGAACTAAGATCTTGTGTAAATCTTAGCCATTGTTCTTCTAACGCCAATTAAATGTATTATGTTATTATGAACCAATGTCTTATGTCCTCTACAAACACTTTACAGATATTGACAAATATTCATAGCAAAGTTTAAGAATTGTTCTCGTCCTGATTTTCAGATACGCATACTGAAACATCTGTCCAAAGACTGGAAGCTGGTAAGTGGTGAAGCCAGAGTTCAAGTCCTGGAAGAGTTCTGGCCACTTGGCTGCATTGCTTTTCTAGAGAAAGAGGGAGAAATAGAGCACAGGGATTGGAAATGAACTCCCTACCCTCATATAGCCAGGAGAGACACCTTTAATAACTTTATTGTTCTATTTTGTTTCTGTGAGGAGGAGGGGATTTGTAGAATTTGGGGTCATGAATTGATAACCTTTTGGGGAAATCTTTCCCATGATGAGCAGAGTACCTAAATTATGCTCCTTATAAACAAAATCTTGATGCTTTTTGATCTAGATATGTATGACAAATAATCAAGAGATTTTATTACTTTCAATAAGTTTGATAAGTTCACATTGAAGGACCTCACAACTATGTACAATTATTTTAAATTAATGTTTTCCTTTGCTCCATACCCTTTTTAAAAATACTGAATTACAAATTACTATTTAAGTGTAAACTACTACCCTTATCAGATTGTCAACTATCAAGTAGTCAGAATCTCTTGAGTGTTGGTATCGATGTAGAAATGTGGAGATTCACATATACTTTTGGAGGGAGCATAAATTGAAATAATCTCGGACAATCATTTTGCATTTCTTAGTATATTATGCTCATTTCCCATAAATAAGATAACTACTTGCAAGAGCTAACAATCACGTAAGCTTAGAAACAAGCCTTTCCACAACAAACCTCAGATAAGACCAAAGCCCCAGGTGATGCCAGGATCGAAATCAAAGGCAGTTATATATTTAGGTATATTCTTTCAGAAAACTCTTGCGTATGATTTCAGAAGACATGCAATAAAGCAGCCAGAGAAGCATTGAACATTAAGAATCTCAATTCAGACTGGGTAAATAAATCATGGGAAATTTATAACATGAATAGGAACCAAGTGCAAATATCCTTAGATGTTTCAGATAATGAGTTCCCTATGCATTTTTAAAATAAGCTCTTCCTTCCTTCCTTCCTTCCTTCCTTCCTTCCTTCCTTTCATCCTTCCTTCTTTCCTTCCTTCCTTCCTTCCTTCCTTCCTTCCTTCCTTCCTTCCTTCCTTCCTTCCTTCCTCCATTCAACAAATATATATATGGAATTCTGACCATGTGCTGGGGAGAATCAGTCTTGACACTTTTAAATGTAAACTTTTCTTTTTAGCCATGTTTTTACATCTATGTGTATTCAGCGTTCAAATTTACTTCAAAAATATTAGCTCAATGAGAATATTTTAAAAAATGATCAGTTATGAGGGGAATAAGATATACCATAATAAAGTCTTTTGGTTTCAGGGATATTTTAGGTAGAATAAGTCCATGAATCAAGTATTTATAATACTTACTTGGTCATTTTTGTGTGAGTCACTGAAAATAATAGGAAAGCTAATTAGACATAGACTCTACCTCAGACATTTGACAACTGTCAAAACCTGCCCTTTATCATTTTTTTCTGCTCAGTTCTTCACAGTGAAAGCTCATTAACCTCCCCTTGGGATGCTCAGCTGTCACTGTTGGTGGGTGGAGGGTGTGTGTGTGTGTGTGTGTGTGTGTGTGTGTGTGTGTGTGTGTGTGGTTCCCTTCTTCCCCTGCTACCAAACTCCTCTAATGTTTACTATGATGAAGTTCTTTCTCTCTTTGTTCATTGATGCACATGTTCTTCTGAACATTTGCCAGTGTTTTCCAAACCAATTGAGCACACAAGATTAGTGGAGGGTTATGTCTCCAGTTTCTTTCTTGAAATCCTCTTGGGCTTTTATTTAGACATAACTATCCCAGTGTTACAGGTGAGGAACACAAGACTAGAGATTGACCAGTCTCTCCCTATGATTTAGCCCAAAAGAGGTAGAAGAAGAGTTTGACTCTAAGCCCCAATTCTTTCAGAAAACGGTGATCCTTTTTTTTTTAAAAAATGTTTTTTCCCCTCTCTCAGAAATATTATCAGAACCTATATTTTCTAGTTGTCAATCTTCTCCCTTCTTTGGATTTGAGGGTCTCTGCTGCCACAATTCCAAGTTGATTTGTCCCTGATGTTCACATAGGACTGTAGTCTTTCATCCTATTTTCTTTCTGCTTCTCAAGTTGATGATAAATCTACAGTTTCTCTTTAAGTTTCAGTAATAAAAACTCTGACTAAAGTGAGGGTTTACTTTATTCTCACTTCATAAAATCCCCAGAAACTAGGCGATTTTATAAAACTATCATAATTCATTTCACATTGTGAAATTTCAGGCATATTAATACATGAATTTAAGTCAAAGGAGAGAGTATAAAGAAAGTGTTGGTATTAGGGTATACTGAGCCACAGTGAAAGCAGTACAGGATATACAGGAGCTTGGCATGATGGAAGAGTTAGCCCTGTGGCATGGGCACTTTTTCCAGAATCCTGGGATAAGCAATTACTGAAAAAAAGTCATGCATTTATTGGTATTCCTTCCTTCCTACATTTTGCAATTATTTGGCGAGTATCAACTGTATTCTAGGCATTGATGTTATAGCAGCAAGTTATAGGAGTGAGAAGGGCAGAGAGCAGATGATGTGGATACATAAATAATGCAAACTTTGGCAGTGATAAAAGCATTGATGGAAACAAAGCCATAAAGAACTATGTCTATTGTGGTGTTGGGACAGGCAACCTGTACCTCAAAAGTCTTACAAAGGCCAAAGATTTACAGTATTATGAGGTGTCCTGGCAACTTATTTATCCTCAATTGAAAGTATAAGATCCATTTTTCCAATGCACTGAAAGTATAAGCCTTACTTGTCATTTATATTGTTGGATAATTATATAAATATGATATTTTCTTTCCGAATTAACATTAGACAAATAGAATTTTTTCCAAAATCACTTATCTAATTCATGTACACCAAATTGTACCAGTTGCTGAGAGAACCAGATTTTGTGAGACTTTTTCCAGTTTCCATATTTGTTAATTCTTTCAGTTATAGGCTTATTCATGAACTATTACCATTAATAATATTCAAATATACCAAGATTTAATACCTAGTCACACGTCATTTCTCCTTTCAGGCATTTAGAACTTAATGAAGTTCTTACTCTAGAGAAAAATTCATGCATATAGAAATAGTACCATGTTCATTTATCAAAAAAATCATATAGGATTTACTTTATTTGAACACCAAGAAAGTGCTCATGAGAGATGTATGTATAGCTTTTGGCTGGCAGCTGATTGTTATAGTTTAGGAATATCTAGCTAAGTAACCGGTACCATTTCCTAGAATGATTTTCTCAGTCCTTAGCATATATCTGTCTAATAGTCTTCAGGCTTAGCTCCTGGTAGAAAATCTTCAAGGGAAACATCTAGACCCTTACAGTCTCTCCATAACAAAAGTGGAGACCCCTTTACAAGGCCTGTAGAATAATTGCCAAATTCCTTCCAGGTGGACCACACATATTCTCTGGCAAACAAATGAGGAGGAGAAAGACCCCCCCAAAGTTTGGCTCATCCGAAAGCTTTCACCCTTAATACCAGTTCAGTTCTTTCCCTGGGACCTTTAGAAACCAAAAGCAGACCATGCAGTTTCTTCTTTCCTCCCCACTTCTCTGAGGAGTCTTTGTCGGAAAGTTTGGAACTCTTTGTCCTACAGGGTTAGTATTTTCCCTGTATGGATGTCCTAAAGCCAAAGTAAAAAGTCCAGACATCTCTATTTCAGTAAAAAGAATTAATAATATTTTAATAAAATGTACTTGTTAAAATAAGGCTATTATATATATATATATATTATCTCCAATAAAAACTTCAGTTGTCCTGATACCTTTAGTAGTCCCACTTTTGACACTGCTCAAGTCCCCATGAGGATTGAGAGTCTGATGTATAGACAATAGCTCTAAAGGGCCTTTGGGGCTGATAGTCTCTTAATGGGATGACGCATGTCCCTAGTCTTCTAAGTTTCCAACCAGAGTGTGTCAGGAGTGTGCTTCAGTAGAATGAAAGCCTGTCAGTCAAGATAGATACAGTCAGCATTATTACTGCTCCTTTGCTAACTGGAAGCAAAAGCAAGTCGCTGTCAGGTCTTTAGGAAATAAGGAAACTCTAGGGTTAGTTTCTGCTATGAGTACCTTGGTATGAAAAGCTTGGAACTAGCAAGCTATCCATAGGTAAAAACTTACACATATCATCTAAGAAAATGAGTTTGGAGAAAGAATTTATCATTGCTAAAACAGATTCTTTTATCAGTGTAAAGGCATGTTGTCCCCGTACTCTTGGCTGTTAGGCAGACCATAAATGCTCGTTTCCACAGTGTCAGTAGAAGTAGGTGTGTGAGTGTTCACGCTATGAAGTGTTTCTCAGGACTGTTATTCAGAGTGTCAGAAGATCCACTCTATCAACCTGTGACATTCTTGCAGGTTTAATTTTAAGTACAGACTGACTCGGGAGATAAATCATTTTCTTCCAGAATTTCTTTATGTGATGCCTACATGCTTGTCTCATCATAGACTGATGGATGGACAGATAGACATACACATCACATCACAATGCTCCCATAATAATCTGTTCATCTCTACAGTTTCTGCAAGCATATGCTATGGCCAGATATCAGTAGTCTTATTAAAACGAGAGGCAACAAAGGAGTAGAAATAATGATTTATAAGTCAAAATACCTGGGGGTTAGGGTCCATGGACCTATTATTACTGACCCCCTTTCTGACCAGCTGTATGTTTTCAGTTCATCGTATTTCACTGATGACGTTTTTATTGCCCGTTACATAGCAATGACTTTTTATTTAATAGCTTGCTTTTGTTAGCAATATGACATTGGACACATTAACATTTTCTTCATCTGCAATATGCAAATAATAGTGTCTTCCTCAAGGGAAGTTAATGAGAATTAAAAGAGACACTTTCACATGAAGTGTTTACAATTGTTTCTGACATTTGGGGGAAGAGGTCCCTGTTCCCATTGCATAAAAATTTAAACTAGTATTGCATTGAATATAAAATTGTAAAAAGTGGAGATAATGAAAGAAGTAGAAGAAAATCTTGGTGAATATGTGTAACATATTGGAAACAGCATATTCACAAACATGAATCCAAAAATCTTAAAATTCTGCCCAATTGAATTCTATGATAAAATAAAAATATTTAAATGAAAAACAATATACAAATAAGAAGAAAGACAAAATTCAAACAGGGGAACTTTCATAAAAATACATAATAAGTAAATGGCTAATAGCCATAGTATTCGATAACTGCCTACAGATCAATTAAAGAAAACAGTGAATCAAATAGAAAATAGATAAATAATATGAACACAACATTTTAAATTAAAATAATAAGTTCAGCATCAAAACTCAGAGGAATGTACATTGAAACGATAACGTTTTGCTTCTATTTTAGGAAAGAGTAAATAATCTGTTGCTAAATTTTAATCAGAATGCAGGAAATTGGGCATTCTCCATATGGATTGTGAAGTTATAAATATTTTTTTCAGAGGGAATATGACAGTATATTTTGATATTAAAAAATTCTATGCTCTTTACAAATCTAGTTTTACAAATTTATCTGAGGTCCTTAATCCATTGGTAGTTTATTTCTGTGCAGAGAGATTAGGATCTATTTTCATTCTTTTTTTTAACAATTTGATTCTTTTAAATGCACAAACAATTGAACATGATGCTATGCCAACCATTTCCCCAAGTGGAAACGAAGACACCTCCCCCTTTAAGTAATATTTAGTAAATACAAGTATGGTTATGTCCAAAATTGATCCAGAACTAACTACCTGAACATTCATGATATGCAGTCAAAATGCCAGACATGCATAAGAATGAAAGTAGACTCTGTCTTGAAACCTGCCACAGTCTACTTTCATTCTTATGCATGTAGATATCCAGTTTTCCCATCACTGTGTGTTGACAATGCTGTCTTTTCCCTACTATGCATTATTGGAATTTTTGTCAATAGTTAGGTGGCTGTAGTTGGTAACTTAAATCTGGATCTTCTTTTCTTTTCTATTCTATTCTATTCCTCTACTTGTTTATTTCTGTACCAGTACCATGCTGTTTTCATTACTATATATCTATAGTATAACTTAAAATCAATATAGTGTTGATACTTATTAATCATATGAAGCTTTCACTCTCACCTATCATTTCTCTACAGTTGCTCCTACAGCAGTAATCAGTAACCCCTGCTTGTTCACTGCTTAGCAAGAATTAGAAGACCTTCATCTTCATCACTTTTTAAATAAAATTAAGAATCAGGGGTATGAAAAAGGTTCTTTTATTCTCTTTAGTATGCATTTTAATTTTCTGAATTTAATACTTATTTCACATTTCATGTTTCTTCTTGTAAAATATTTTGCAAAGTAAATCAGTCAATAAAACAAGAAAAGGCATCCCCAGCCAAAGCTAGGTGAGAAGGTATTAACCATTGAAGTTTTAGAGCAACTGTACACAGTGCTGGCTTCTTGTTAGCAGAAGCTTTATCACCCCTCACCCCCCCACCAGGCTTTAATTGGAAGCTCCAAGGCCATAGTAATAATAACCATACATGATGTAAAATGCTATAGCTGAGCTCAAGTCAAAGCAACTGAAGGAGACACTGACGATTGTGAACTGTCCACTGTAAAGGTAGTTCAGTAAAGGAGGACTCAGGTCCCACTTACAATGCTTGAGGCCTCTGTGTGTCCTGGGTGATTTTGAAAGCTGCTATTACCTTGGTCAATGTGTCACCATTGACATTGGTCTTGATGTCTAGAACAATAGTTCTCAGGGCTGCTGGCTTCTCTTCATCCATATGAATACATAGCAGGTGCCTCAAACTGCTCCTGGGTAGTTCAGCTCAGGATTGCTTTTTATTTTCATATTTGAAACAGTGTATTATGCATCCCAGTGGCCTGAAACTCACTATGTAGCAGAGAGGAGCTTGAACTTTTGGTTCTTCTAGCTCTTTCTCCTGAGTGCTGGGATCACAGGCACTTGCCACAATGCATGGTATATCTGGTGCTGGGGATTAAACTCGGGGCCCCATGCATGCTAGACATGTGCTCCATGCTCAGCTCCCCCTTCTAGGATCCTCAGTAGGAGAATAGTTCATCTTAGAACACAGCATGGCTTGGGTCTACGCTTGAGGCAACTGATATGTAAGAAGAGTCGCGAACCCTTCCATCATCCTTTCATGTCTAAAGTTATCTCGGTCATTGTCACATTGACATCACAGGCAAAGTCCCAAGGTTGTTAGTGCAAACAGATATCTGTAAACATCACCATGCAGGACACATCCCAAGGGAGCTGGATCATTCCTTTAAAAGGTTTTTAGGCAGACAACGTCTTCACAAAGGAAGAAAGCAATTTGTTTTGCAGAGTTGCCTTGTCAGCTTTTTAATCAGCATAAAAAGCAGATAGGCCAAAACTACCAATTGATTTGTCCAGACATCAGACAGGAGGCTTTAGTCGCTGGGAGAAACAGAGAAACAAAAATAATCCTTCCTAGGGAAGAGGTGAAGACATTTCTTTAACCACTTCTCAATGGTGTTATGAGAGACAAAGAATCCAGACAGTAGTGCTTCGGAAGTGCAGCCCAAGAGCTGTCTGGCCATGCCCAGCTGTTTGTTTTCCATGGGTCCTGCGGAGTTGAACTTGACAGTCTGGGTCAGAGAGGCCCTCATGCTTAAGCAGCAAGGGATCTTATCTGCTGAGCCATCTCCCTGGCACGTGTGGTAATGAATTTTTTTAAATGAGGAAATAGTAGTAGGGATTTTGTACTTATTTTTTTAATCACAGGTATAAAACTATAGTTAATCATTGTTGGTGAAGAGATTGGTAATTACCGGTCCCTGTCAGTAATTTAATCATCTTTAGAAATTTAATCATTTTTAGAAATCAGGCTTACCATTTTCATTAGATTATTCATGTAACGAGTTGCCAAGTTCAGGACTCCTTTAGAGGGAATATTTCTAATTTCTAGCCTGTAATACACCTGAGTATTGATAAAGAAAATTAACAAACAACCTCTAAAACATCACCCACACCCACCCACCAACAAGCAAAACAAAACACACTTAGAGACAATGGCTGAGTTGCTAGGATGACGCCAACTGATGCAGGTGTCCATGTGTGCACTGATTTGGTTTTTAATCATTAGGAAAAAAAATCAATTTCAAGCAATGGGATGATTTACCACATGGTGCATTTTCATGCTATCCATTGAAATAGGCTGTTTCTTCATTTAAGGAAGTATTGACGATATGGATCTGAAGAACCTCATCTCATGATGAATTTCTGACGTGCTGCTGGGTTGTTTGGAGGCGGGACACACTTGTATTCTCCACAGTTTTCTAAACCTAGTTTTGGGGAGAGGGTCAAGGTTGGATCTGGCCTTGGGGTATCCACAGTTGTAGCTACATTGGTGTTTGAAGAACCCAATGGCTCAATGGTCAGTCCTGGCCAGGTTCCCATACAGTATGTAGCTTCCTCATTCCTTGCTTTTCTCTGAGAGTTCAGGCTGATGTTTTGCAATCTTGCTATTTCCTCTGCAAATGTTACACTGAATTTTAATTTTAACCATAAAATAAAATAAAAACGAGAGCCACAAATTCCACCTTTGACTTTCTACCTAGTTTTTCACAGCAGATAGCAATGCACTGCATCCCAATATACTTCCTTCCTAGTGCTGGTGAACAGTTTGCTTCTGATTGAATTTTTCTTCTGAAAAGATCTTCTTTGGTAAATATCAAAGGTGCATTATGCAAAGACCCTGATCCATTATTCATCATAATCTATGTTCCTTCGGAAGATCAAGGCAGGAAGAACAGGGCCACACATGGCCCAATAACACACTGGCTGAGCCAACTCCCAGGAACTCTACGGTGTGGATAACCACAACCAAGATCATTTCTCAACCACACCGTGCACTAATTAATGAAAGCCAGGGAGTGTCTTAATTGTTTAGAACATATTTTGATGCACATTTCTATTTTGGTGTTCTAAAGCTGTTCCTGCAAAAGTGACTTTGTTTTATTTTGTTTTTAAAGCTCTTCAGTCTTATGTAGAGAGTTTTTGTAGCAGTTATGACTCTCTCTTAAATCCTTGATTGAGTTAAGCACAGTGGTTTATGGTGGTGGTTCTAATTCAGCTTCCAAATTTTAATTTGTGACATTTTGCCAAATTTTATTTTATTTGATGCTGTTTACTTGAATTAGATGTATTAGAGCTACATTTCTTTCTTTGTGTTTTTTTTTGTTTGTTGTTTAAAAGCAACCTCTTGGGCTCTAAAATTAAATTTAAGAGACAGGGAGTTAGTTCAGTGGATAAAAATATAGTGTGAGGACGTCAATTGGGATTTCTCACACCCATGTCAAGAGGGTATGGGACCCACCTGTAATCCCAGCACTCAGTAGTTGGACACAGAAGCATTCCTGGCAAGCTTGCCAGCTAGACTAGCAAGTCAGAGAGCTGTGGGTTCACATGAGAGGAATAAGGTGGAGAGTGATGGAGGGAAATACCTGGACTCAACCTCAGGTCTCCACATGCACAAGCCGACAGGTGCACCCACACACAGGAAAAACATATCCCATAACACAAACATACATGCAAACAAAACATTTTAAATTATTAATTTTTAATAATATTTTATTCATTTGCTTGCAAGGAGAGAGAAAGAGAGAGAGAAAGAAAGAAAGAAAGAAAGAAAGAAAGAAAGAAAGAAAGAAAGAAAGAAAGAAAGAAAGAAAGAAAGAAAGAGAAGAAAAGAAGGAAGGAAGAAAGAAAGAAAGAAAGAAAAGAAGGAAGGAAGAAAGAAAGAAAGAAAGAAAGAAAGAAAGAAAGAAAGAAAGAAAAGAAAGAAAGAAAGAATATGGGCATGCCAGGGTCTCTAGCCCCTGAAGTTGAACTTCAGATGCATGCACCACTTTGTATCAAACTCAGGTCCTTAGTACCTTAATCTCTGAGCCATCTCTTCAGCCCTTCAATTATTAATTTTACTTATATTTTAAATTTATGATTTCTTGGGATTTCATTTACTGATTTTACTTAGCATTCATGGTGCTGATCAGGGCTTATTACATTGTCATGAACCTCTTTCATTTTACTTTCTTTTCTTCCATCCTTCCCTTCCTTTCCTCCTCCTCTTTCTCCTCCAACCCACCTTTCCCAATGTTTTGTTCTAAATATATCTGTAGTTGTTGCCCATGAATTTAGAAAATTAAAATTCTTCTTACTTATTCTAAGTTATTTACTATTATACACATTGTTTTATCTTTGGGCAAATAATACTTTGTAGAAATGTTTTTAATATTCCTCAGCTGGATTTTTTTAATTTAAAAAATTTGAGGTATCTGTAGTATGTAATCTCTATTATCTCTTTTTTAGAATTTATTGAGTTTTTTTCCAGTTGCTATTCAATCAATTTGTATAAATATATCATGAGCACTTGAAAGTGAATATATATTTTTTGCAAAGTACAGCATTCAATAGGATGCTATTGATTAAATTTTATTATGTGCTTCAAATTATTGAAGACACATCATGGTTTATGAGTAGTATACATTATCCTCCATAATAAATTTTGGCTGGTTTTTCTTATTTTTTTGGGGAAGCTTCTTTATATATTTCAAAGGGTACTTCATGAAGAAAAGTTTTCCTTGTAGATGAGACTATTAATTAGTACTGGTTTAATGTTATGCTCTCGCCTTTGGCATTTAAACTTCTAGTGGTATATTAGTTTTACAACTATGCTTTCTACTTGGTGCTCATACAGCTATGCTCGTATTATAACTTCCTTTCATGAATATTGTGTCTTTTGTAGGAGTACAAACTTAATTCTAGGCAAGATGTTGGTTTACAGAACAGGTTTAACAACTTGTGCCTCCTACTGACGGATTTGATTTCATTTAAATCGCTTTGCCCTGGGTTTTTGATACCTAACTTTATTTGTTAATTCTTTATTATTATTATTATTATTATTATTATTATTATTATTATTATTATTATTATTATTTGAGAGAGAACATGAGAGAGAACAGAGTGAGTATGGGTGCACAAGGGCCTCTTGCCACTGCAAACAAACTCCAGGTGCATCACCACTTTGTGCATCTGGCTTTATGTGGGTGTTGGGAATCCATCCCAGGCTACAAACACTGCAAGCAAGCCCCTTTAAGCACTGAGAAATTTCTTCAGTCTCATACTTGTTTTTATTGATTGCTTTGTATATTTTTAGCTATTTTAATGTTTTTAGAAATCATTAGCATAAAAGGAATTAGGTTTCCTATGATGCGTTTGAATACTGTTTTTTGTTTCCCTTCCCCCCACACCCTCTTGTGCACTCTCCTCTGCAACTCAGCCTCATTTCTGCTTTTTAACGATGCTTCCTGATTTCTTTTGTCTTTTCTTCTTTTTCCCCTTCCATGATCACCTATCTAGAATCATAGCCTGTACACATTCTCACATCTTTTTACACACATACAACGTTGGGATCCATACATGGGAAAGAATAATGAAATTTCATCTGTCTGGGCTTAGGTTACCTCCAGTAGTACAAGGAATAGTCCCAAGAGTCAGCACAGGGGACTACATGAAATTATGAACTTTCTCCACAACCTAGGAGCAGAGCAAAGAGGAAACCTATAGACTGGAGAAGATCTTGGTCAGCCATTCCTCTAAGAGAGGGTTGATATTAAAATATACAAAGAATTACAAACACTAAATACCAGAATAACAAAACTTACAATTAATGAATGGGTAATGAAATGGACAGTTCTCAAAAAAAAAAAAAGAAAGACATATGACATTTAAAAAATTTTCAACATCTTTAGCTATCAAAGAAATACAAAATAAAATAACTTTGAGATTTCATCTCCCCCTAGTCAAAATGGCCATCGTCAAGAAAACGAATGACTACAAATGCTAGCAAGGATTTGGAGAGACAGGAACCCTTATTCACTGTTGGTGAGAGTGTCAACTGTTGAAGGCACAATGGAAATAACTATGGAGGATTCTCAGAGAGTTAAAAATTGAATTGCAATATGACCTAACTATAGTGCTCCCAGGTATGTACCCAAAGGACTTCGTATCCTACCACAGAGATGCCAGCTCATCTCTGTGCATGGCCACATTATCCCTAGTAGCTAGGCAACAGAATCACCTAGATGTCCATCAGCTGATGACTGGATAATGGAAAGGTGGCAATGGACCCAATGGAGCTTTTCAGCTGGGAAGAAAATAAAGTTGTGAAATTTGCAGGGAAATCAATGGAATTGGACAGAAGCATTGTAATTTTTTGATGGTAGAATACTATTTCAAATAAAAATGCAATTTTGAAGTTTCTAAAACGTAATTGAATGAACCATTGTGAAATAAATAAATTTAGAAAATAAATCACTTTGTAACTGGGGGAATAATTGTCCCTACTTTATGCTCTGCTCTTTCTTTCATTCTAGGATCTTAGAACTTTAGATGGAGTAATACATACGAAACAGATAGATATTAAATAAAAAATATAATAAACAAACACACACCGCATATTAGCAGTCCTTGCCTAGGTCAGAGCAAGTGATAATTAAACTGAAACCCTGCAAGTATCTTAATAATAAATAGGAAACATGATGAATTTTTCTATGTTATTTAAATATCCTTGACACATTACATAACTATTATTTTGGTCTTATTGTTTTATGTATATTTGTGAGGACCCTAGGATCACCTAGGAAAGTAGCCGCTGAGCATGCCTGGAAGGGATTAGGTAGATTAGGCTAGCCTCTGGTCATGTCTGCTCCAGAGTTGCTACATTTGTTTAGTTGACCTGGGAAGACCCGCCTTCACTGTGGGCAGCACCACTGCATGAGCTGGAGTCCTGGACTGTCTAAGAAGGAGAGAGCTGGTTGGACATTCATTTCTCTGCTTCCTCTCTGTGGACTGAATGTGACCAGCTGCCTCCAAATAGCTTCCAAACTGACATTGCTCAGACAGTTGTCCCAGGGCATTAAGAGACATTTATTTTAGAGATTTTTTGTTGTTGTTGTTTTAGTCTAAAACAGATGACTTCATGAAAGAACAGTGTTGTCAAAAGATCCCACCAAAGAAGAATTAATTACACAGAACTAACTGAATGGATAAACAGACTAATTGTGCTTATTCATCTTGGAGTGCTGGCTTTGTCCTCAATGTTCTATTGTTTTATGGAAATATTGGGAAGCTTTTTATTTCTCTTAATTGATCTCTTTATTCTCCACTTAGATAATTGAAACTAAGCCTTTACAAAACCCAGTACTCACCATAAAGGACAAGTGAATGCTTTCCAAATGGAAGGAGCATGAAAAATGTCCATTTGATGTTCTGATGTCTGTTCTATGGTTGTGATGCTTTCAGCTTTGCATATCAAAAGAGGTCATTTTTTGGTAGGCCAAACAATTGAAGAATTTTGGGATATTTGAACTTAGCCCAGGCTGTAACCCTGCATTTGAGGTTGAAATAGAATTACCAGGAATTTGAGGCTGGGCTGCATTAGTGAGTTCCAAGCCAACAGAGTCTCAAAATACAAAAGGGTAGGGGGAAATTTGGCAGACATTGGGAAAGAGGGGTTTACCCTTATTGGAAGGTGATTCAGGTGAAACAGTAAGGAGAAAATTAGCAACGAAGTGAAAGGAGAAAACGAATAGTATGTGTCTCCTGTTGGCAATTCAATGTCCTCAAAGAATGTCCTCCTAAAAATATGCCACCCATTTGGCGGTTTTTACAGTGAAGCTTTCCAATCTAGATTTGAGATTATAGTTTGTTTGCTAGCTCATCTCTTACTTTGTTCCAGTGGCCTCTGGAAATAAATGGATAGAAATATGCATGCCTTTGTTTGCCCCACAATGCCAAAAAATGCAAAGATTTTTTTCTTAAATAAAATACTATATCCACATCTATACCAATAATTATTACAACCATTAAAATGATACATGTAACAATAACATTTTCAAAACTTTAAACAAGAGCATGGTTTGGAATATTCACACCCTGTCAAGATAAGCAGTACCTATTTTTATTTATAATTCTAGAACAATCCAGATCTTATTGTACATATCTGCTCTGGGTTCCATTACAAAATAAATCAGTTTCCTTTGGAATTACAAAGCAGGTGACAGATTTACAGTATGAGGACAGAGTGCATTGCAGACTCTCCTGGCCAGATAAGATACAAATATTATACCACCTAAGCACTAAGATTCCAGGTATCTGCCCTACAGTAAGCTTCTTACCCAGTGTATCTATGAATAATTGTGAAGGTAATTATATTCTCAATTTTAATTATCATATATATATATATATATATATATATATATATATATATATATATAGCCTGCTAAAGGTAGAAGAAGGAATACACTGCAGCATCTTCAGAAGCACCGTCTGGTCCCTTTATTCTTGGAATAACAATAGTTCAACTCCATGTAAAGTTCACCACAACTGTCAAGTCCATCCCCCAGTGACGTCGCAGATAGTAAATGATTTTAAGAGTTCAAGGGTGGGAGGGCAGAGACGTCTCAGAAAAAAAGAAGGGATTTAAACGTATCAAACTTTAAGTTCCTATGATATCCTATGTAAAACTGTGCATATAACTCAGTCAAGATTAAGGATCATTTTTAAAAATGTGCTAGATTACAGCTTAAGCTATCATTCACATCTCATGAAATATGTGGTGACAGAACACATAGCCAGCAAAAATAACACAAACATGGATATCTTGCCCAACGTTATGAATGTAAGTTGAATCATGTTTTGGAAGCATCTAACCACATACATGTGCCAGAATAAAACAGTTAGATGAGAGTCCATGAAAATGTAGAAATGAGGACAAAGGACCATCACATATAAGTTCCGTATTTTTTTTCCAAAGATGGCTCAGAGAATGATAAAGGCAACAGTGAGAATCAGCTGTGACTTGTCTTCTGTGAGGTGCTTGATCCATCCTCACAGGTCCTTTGCAGTGACAGAGGAGTGGACATGGATCTGTCCTGAGGACCTGAGACACAGTTTCAGGTAAAGTTCAGTACCAGGGCAGAGGCACCGGGTCAGAAGTGGGTCGGAGCCCAAGCTCTTCAATGCCTTCTCTCATCCTCTCTGGACTGCATTCATCTGAAGTAGGTGTGCCCCACAGACTTCACTAGAAACTCTTTAAGTTTCCATGCAGCAGAAACCAACACAGCAAGAACAGAACGAATGGAAAATATAATTAGGACAAAGGGACCTTTTTTGTACATCTCTGGGGAGAGAAAAGTGGTGATATTCAGCCCCAAAAGGCATCTTGAGAAGAAACTAATTTAATTTGCATATATGTATACAAAATCAACATTCAGAGATTAACTCCACACTAGTCTTCATGTGGCCATTACTGTTTCCCTCCACTGAACACAGACATAGGCATATCACCTGCAGGCAAACGCAGCACTTACCTAGGTATCAGAATGATGGTGACCTCACGCTCCTGAGGATGGAACCAAAGCCATTTCATTCTGGTCCATCTTTGCCCTTCATTCTATGACTAGAAAGGAAACCAAGTCCACACAACCAAGCAGTAGAGCAAAATGGCACACTGAAATATCTTCAATCAATTTTGAACTAAAGTATCTGGGAGAGTTGTCCCTCATGAGAAAAGGAGGCACTGTGGTTCCCAGAAACCAGGCATCACCCCTGGGAAGTACAACTCAGGATCACACACTGATTTTATAGACCCCATAGTGCTTCAAGGCAAGAGATGACCAGACTTCCTGCCACCTACTTGACCAGGGGCAGATGGAAGGAAATAGGGACCTATACCTATGCATCCAAAGGATGAAGCCCAGAAGGTGAACACTAACAGTCTTAACCCTTTCTCACAATTTCTAATTTTACTCTAAGACATGATTCTACTTTTTTTTGAGTACAAATTTTGTCCTCTCCACGATAAGGCTAATATTAGAAGGCAAGAGAAAGGCAAATAAAGTCTCCTTAAAAATGCTTAAATAATATGTACTTTAAAAAGGCTGATTTTTTTAGAAGCTGATTGTCACTGCAGTTCAGCATTATCCCAATATTGACAGAAGCTGCTGCAGAACTGTCTTTCTGAGTTCAAAATTGGTATGTGGAAATCCAAACTAATACTAGGCAGACTTTGAAAACCTGGCATGGTGGTGATGGGGTACAGTGCTAGGGCCACTTTATATTCTATAAGGGCACACTTGTGTTTTAGTTTGTAGGGAGGAATTTCAATGTATACCTTGGAAGCAGCCCAGCACATACACATACACTTACTGGCTTTGGATGTGAACCCTCCCCTGCTACACAGAGAGAGGCCAAAATGTAGCAGAAGTGGAATCCTCCCCAGACACAGAGACCTTGAGGCATGAACTCAGTCTTGGAATCACCTGGCTAGAAGGTAGAAGGTTGAGACCCAATTCTAATGGCCTACCTGTCCAGCAGGAAAAGACTGAATCTTAAATGGATTTATTGCCTCTGTTCTGGTTTCCTATAAAATGCTAATGAGAAAGAGATTGAAAAAAACAGATCTTTGGAATGTTAATCCATTGTCTTATCACATTGCTAGTTGTTTGAATAAAGCATGGCCTAAAAATTTAATTTTTGGTCTTTTGTCTATGTGACAGGCATTGGGAACAGCTTACACTGGGATAGATTTGTATTGTCAGCACTTGTGAGGTAGAGGTAGGAGGGTCAGGAGCTCAAGGTCATCCTCTGCTAGTTCATGGCCAGTCTGTGTTATATGAGACCCTGTATCAAAAAAAAAATCAAACAACAAGAGGACTTGGTAGATTTTGGACATAAAATATGTCTTTTTCCCTTAATTTCTTATGTTTACTTGTCTGATATATTGGCATAAATATGAAATCACACATGTACTTCATGATGTATGTCATTAACAGGCCCCATTTAGATTTCTGGAATTATATTATTTCCTTTTGTGTTTGGTTTTGTAGCTTTTGAAGTTTAAATATGAGAAATGGGTAAGTATCTTCAAAATATATTAATTTTCAAGCATTTTTTTATTCTTAGGCCATTGGAATTTACAAAACATATTTCCATAGAAAAGGCTTTGATGCTTATGGGTTTCCATTATAGCTTACACAAATACATTATAAACTAAATACATTATACTTAAACAATAAACTTAAGCATTAAGTACATTATAAACTTAAAAACATTAAAGCTTATTATACCTCTGTGGTCCTAACAAAGAACCCAACCAAAAGGCATCTTTTGGAAGAATGGGTTTAATTTGACTTACAGACTTGAGGGAAGCTCCATCAAGACAGGGAAAATGATGGCATGAGCAGAGGGTGGACAGCACTGCAAACAGCAGCAGGAAGGTGGGTCAAACACTGGCCAGGGGAAACTGGCTATAACCTCCATAAGCCCACACCCAACAAAACACCTTAACAAAGATCCAGTTCCAAAACTGCCATCAGCTCAGGACTGCTCATTCAGAGTACATACATTTGTGGGGGCACCTGGATCAAGTCAGCATGATATCATTAAGCTAGTCTTTTGTGTATCAAGGAATTTATAGATTCATAGGGACTCATGCACTAAGTCCACTGCACTGGAAAAAGCCTTTTAAGGCAGAAGGGGTCATGAGAAAGAAATAGGGAAAGGAGCTGGGTGTCTCTGTATTATAAACTTAAAAACATTAAAGCTTATTATACCTCTGTGGTCCTAACGTGACTGAGCTATCTTCATAATCTGGTGTGCTGGGGCCTGTGTCTTGGAGATTTGAGCCATTTGCGTAGATCCATATGGTAGTGGGAGGTGTGAGTGTGGGGGTCAGAGCTTTGGGTCCTTCTTTACCCAGTAAAGTAATATTAGTGTCCAACATTATTTTGAAGCATACTTGTAAGTTCAAGTAATATTGAATGCATGTTTTGTTTTCTAATTGAATTTGGACTAGGTTGTCTTGCGATAGTGAATGTCATTATTTTTTTCTTTTATTTTTATTTCTTTTATTTTTTGAAAATATCTTCATTGCATTGTTATTTATTGTTTTCATGTATTTTGACAAAGGAACTCCAAATTACTGTGGAATGGAAGACTGTCAGTGTAGCCTGTAGAATCTGATCCATAAGCCCTCTCAGGATCACAGTTCCAGAAGGTAGAGTCCATCATTCCATCATGACAGGGAAGACAAAGCAGGAGTGGGAAGCAGGTGTCACATGGCAGCCCAGGAAGGAGAGAGATAGAGAGAAAGAGGAGAGAGAGCAAGTGAGGGAGAGAGCAGATGAGGCCCAGGCATAATAACACTTCAAGGCCCACCCATCATGGCTCAGAGATAAGTTAGTAATCTGAGATTGCAGGTTTAGGGAGTGGTGAGCTCACAGTGAAGATACAGTGCACTTCCTATTGTCAGGGCTGGCAGGATCACTGCTGCTCGTCTGCTGTCCAGAAAGAATTTGATATCAAAGTAGACAGTGGGTATTTTCTTGACAGTGGGCTCTGTCCTGGATACTCCAAATATCCTGGCCCTGTCTTGGTAAAAAAATCTTCCATCTCAGACAAAGCTTTTAAAATGAGTGGTGTTGTAATGCTAACTCTTAGAGTCACCTGAAATAAAGAGAATTCACAGATTTCAATAAGAATATTAATGAGAGATTTAATGAAGAATTGTTGGGCTGAATTATCAAATTTGCCTTTGAAGACCAATTGAGTCTATCACTTTTGTAATGAAGTTTTCCTCCCCTTGCTGAGGAAAAGAAATGTAAGGCATAGTAGATCAAGGCAGCAGAAGGAACTTCACTCTCCTTCCATGATTTGATTGGAGCACAAGAAGAAGCAAATTTGGAAGACTAGGTATGCTTTGCTTCCTGACCCTGTTACACTTGACTTATTCACTCACTTTCATGTTCGTAGTTTTCCTCAAGTGTAAGATTAAGTGATGGATGTGTCTGCCGCATTCAGCACATGCACCAAAAGAACATGCAGACCTTGATGGTGTTTGGAGCAAATCGATCAAATGTTTCCTCAGCATATTTCTCTGGTTTTTATTCTCTTTTGTGTAGACAAGCTGAGAGCTTTCTCTAAGGACCTATGGATGCAGGAAAGAACTTAGACTCACACACAAAGAGATACAATGGGAAACATAGGCTGTGGTATCACCATCTCTCCATCCACTCACTTCTCATGTCCAGAGATTAGGACTATTTCCTGTCAGTGGTGGCTGTGCAAAAGATGAATCTCAAACTTAAGAGCCTGAAGCTAGAAGATCAATCGTGACCACTCCTGGCATCTCTAGGCCAGGACTTCTGGAGGCCTTTGCTGGGTGTTTGTGAGCCCTGAATTTCCAGTCTACAGTGAGTAGAGTTGGGACAAGGAGAGGCTGGAAGTCGCCTGGTGCTAGCTAGGTAATTCTCTCTTGTCTTGTGTATCTATGTGACCTAACTTGGGCTTCCTCATGCGAAGGTGGCCTCAGGTCAATTAGATTTCTTTCACAGAGGCAGAAGGCTTTAAAGTGATTACTTTATCCAGCAGGGTGGTAGCTGCCTTGCCTTCAATGACTCAGCTTCACAAGCAGCCTCATTTCTGGTACATTTGACTAATTATAAGCAAGTCACAAATGCACTAAGGTTGAAAGGGAGGGGAATTAAAATCTACCTCTTGATGGAAGATTCTAGAAAAGTCTGCAGAGTTGAAGGTACTGTGGAAGCTACCTTTGAAAATGCAATCTACCAAGCATTGTGAGTTGTGGAAGGCTTCTGCGATCATAACTGTTCTGTGAACATGTAGGCTAATACTTTCAGGGACGACATTTAAAATGACTGTGTGTCTCTAAGGTTGCTTTCTGTTTCCAATATAGTCTGCCAGAGAAATTTACAAGGAATCAGCAAAGTCACCCTGCCCTCACCCTTCGGGTGACTTGGAATATTATACTACTCAATTCTGCCCCAGAAGTATTTCTCTCCACTATTTTGTGATCAAATGATTTATAAAAAACATAATCTACAACCGAGCATGTTCAAGAATGTCTACTCATAACTGAAGCATTAAAAAGTCACTGGGGCCGGGTGTGGTGGCACAGGCCTTTAATCCCAACACTCGGGAGGCATAGGAAGGAAGAAGGATTGCCATGAGTTAGTTCAAGGCCACCCTGAGACTACATAGTGAATTCCAGGTCAGCCTGGGCTAGAGTGAGACCCTACCTCAAAAAACCAAAAAAAAAAAAAAAAAAAAAAAGTCACTGGGCAAAATGATATTCCTGTGGGCACAAAAGCAGGAGCCATTAGTATAAGGGGGCTAACCCCCCATCCATTAGAGCCTTTTCTGCGCAATTTCTCACCTTCACTCCCAAAGGTAAACAAACTCAACAGACAGAGATAATCTAAGGCTCTGTTTAACTTTAAGGGCATGCCTCCTCACCCCACCCCCAGCCTAAAGAGATGGGCCAGCTCCCTCACTCTTAATGCTTCCACTACTGCTACTGCATGGGCGGGCATTCTTCTGGGGCACTTGAGAATGGCGGTCCTGCTCAGCCTTTGGAATAACTGGATGCTGTTCTGAAGTCTCTGCCTTTTCCCTTTATTTCTCACATGGCTCTAACCACTCCATATTCTAATAATAACAAACCTCTTGGCTCTATTGTTTCTTGCTTCTGTATATGGGCTTTTTACTCACCAAGAGGCAAACCCATTACTCAGTTGTAATCTTTTTGGATGGCCAGAGTTCTTTCTACCCAGAGCTTCTGCTCTGAGTTGAGGCAGCTTTTTCCTTGAGACTAAGAGACAACAGAGATCAGCAGAAACAAGGGAAGACAACACAAATGTAACAAGGAGGTCTATTTCTCTTTTTCTTTTGCTCTTGAGGAAGATGCAGAGCCTATAGAGTTTCAGCTGGAGTGTTTTGTAGTTACATGTCAAAGTATTTAATTTCCCTTTCCATTCCTAAACATTTGGTAGAGTTTGATTTCATTGTTCCTGACAATCTCAGTGTGTTACAGAGAATTAAGCTAAGACTAGAGTTAAAAGAACTGAATTCAGTAAGAACTATGGACTGTGAGGTTTGGCTTACAAGGGTGAGAAAGAACTTTGTCTGGACCATGCCAGAAGCAGTTTGTGTGAGAGGCTTGCTGTGTTCTGCCTGCCTGTGTCCTGGGATCTTGTGCAGGTTTGCTTTGTGTGAAAATGGGCTGGTGTGAGCAGATGGAGATGGCACAGAAAGAAAAGAGATCTTTGGGCCAAAACTGCTGCCCATTCTCCTGCAATTGTTTGAAAGATTACAACCATTGAGATTGGGCCAGCTGGTCTGCATTGGAACAACAGGAAGAATGTGGGCTCTTTGAAGTAAAGGGCCTGAATGCTTTGTTCCCCCCTGGATTAACAAGTTTGTAGCTCACCTGGTTCTGTGGAGTAGAACAAGCAGGAAGAGAGGTTCATTACATTTGCACCACAGTTTTTGAAAAATGACCATCAGAAGTATGAAGCAGGTATGCTGGATTGCCTGCATGGAGGCCGATGGAGCCATGAGGATGAACTGTGGGTTGCAATGGAGATGCAATGAAATGCCAGGACTATGGATGGCTGCCAAGGTGACCTGTGAGTACCAGATGAAGTTTTCCCGGACTGAGTAGCTGAGCTGGAGGGGTGGAATCAGATCTCCAAGAGACTTATTACTGGTTAGAATTATTGAACTTGGAGTTTGAGGTTTCCCTGCTTGTTTTAAATCTTGTATTGGTTCAATCTGTTTTTGCCATGCCTTATGTTTTTGTTTGCATTGTGACTGTTCTGTGCCATTATGGGTTTATTTTTTGGTATTATGGCTCAGTTGAAAGCTGTGGGGATTTAGGAGTTAAGCTGAACATATTTTACTTACATCATGTATGATTATTAGTTTGTGGGAATTGGGGCAGACTTTCATGGTTTGATCCAGGTGTCCCCCCCAAAACAAATGAATGTGTTCTGATTGATCGATCCTCAGCTGATGGCAGTTTGGGTTTTACAACCTTGATGGAGCTGTATTGTTGGGGGTGGGCTTATGGGGTTATAAACCAGCTTCCCCTTGCCAGTGTTTGGCACACCTTCCTGCTGCTGTTTGTAGTGCTGTGGCGGAGGTGATGTCCACTCCTCTGCTCATGCCATTGCTTTCCCTGCCAAGATGGAGTCTCCCCTGGAGTCCATAGGCCAAATAAACCCTTTCCTCTACAAGCTGCTTTTGCTTGGGTTCTTTCTGCTGAGCAACTAGAAAGCTGACTACTGGGATAGAAGTTTAAATCAAGGGAACACCATTTTTCATCTATCATGGTAATCAACTTGTGATCGATAGGGCTCCTCTTCATTCAGTCAGTTATTCTGTCCGTAGATATTCACGAACTGATAACTGTAGAGCTAGCTACTATTCTAGGGCTGAGATGAGAACATAGCATGGCCCAAAGTAAAGTTCTACTCATACAGAACTTTTTTTTAGTTGTAGAGATAGACACATAGGATAATCAATGCCTACATAAATGCATACTTCGAAGACACCAGAGCCCCATGACACTACCCTTAGGTAGTACCCAGGTGCTGCTGGAATGAACTTCTAAACAGACACAGTTTATGAGAAGAAGGGATTTATTTGAAACTTACAGATCCAAGCAGAGAGAGAGAGAGAGAGAGAGAGAGAGAGAGAGAGAGAGAGAGAGAGAGAGAGAGAGAACCACCAGCAATCACACTTGGGTACAAATAGCAGGGAACCCAGGAAGAGCTAAGACTGCTCTCTACATTCCTGAGGCTAGAAGTCCAGATCCACCCCAGTTATACCTGGACTCTAGGATGTGTCTATTGTGACACCTCCTCCAGCCAGGAGAGAGAGAGGATGAATAAGCCAGGGTCTCTTGCCACTGCAAATGAGCTCCATAACATGTGACATTTTGTGTCTGGCTTTTTTTTTAACATTGGCAATGGGGAATTGAACCCAGGCCTTCAGACTATGCAAGCAAGTACCTTTAATTGCTAAGCCATCTCTCCTGAACTATTTCTGTATTTTATAGGTATATTTTCCTCCAGTGAATCTACATAGATTTTTCTTTCTTTAACAAGAAAACAGATTTTCAGGGATTTTGTTGATGCCCATAAGTGGAAAGGAATAATGTGATTCACAGAAAGCCATGTAGTCATCATCTCCTACCCTCCTTACTCTGCAGGTTGCCCATGGTTCTGCCACTTACCAGTGGATTCATCAAGTAGACATTTATTTCTTTGAGTACAGTTTTTCTTGTCTGTAAAATGGTAGATAATAGCTACTTTCTAAACATTCTGCTCAGCAAATGTTAGTCTTCTTCCTCTTCCTTCAAACCAGAAATTTCTGCAGATGGCTATTTTTTTCCATTAGAAATGAGTCTTTTTAGAGAACACGTTAGCATAACTTGTTATGATCTTGCTCTCCCATCAATGGGCTATTGCATTTGGTTAGCACTGAAATAAATATCTCTAATTCCTTGTGGAAAAAGGCACCCATTTATCTTAGAGAAGCATGAATTATAAGCATTTGTTAATAACATATGATAGGAAATTCAGCCTCATTGAAATTAGCCCTTTATTCCTGGAGTTAAAAGCATGAGTGTCAAAAAGCAGAACTCTTGTCTTTGCAATCAAGTTTTAGACATTGATTTTCACTGTAAAATTAAGAAACATATTGACATTCTCACAAAGAATAAACTTGATGTCACATGGAGTAAGAGATGACGCTAATGGTCTCTGTGTTTTAATCTGATCACATTGACTCATTTTCTATTTAGAGAACTGGACTTCTGTGACACATAGTGGCTCAAGTCCTTCTGCAGGGATCCTTTGTGGCTCTATTTCTGAGTCATTTTTTAGCTCACTGCCAGATTGCCAACCAAACCCCATTATTTTGCACATTCCAACTTGCTTCATCATCATGAAAGAAATATTTTGGCACTGGGAGATGACACCTAATTTTTCTATAAAAATATAAATACTCCAATAGGCATTTACCCTGATTTATTGAAAATTTATTCCAAGTCGGGCATGGTGGCGCACACCTTTAATCCCAGCACTCCGGAGGCAGAGGTAGGAAGATCACCATGAGTTCAAGGCCACCCTGAGATAGTGAATTCCAGGTCAGCCTGGGCAAGAGTGAGACCCTACCTCAAAAAACCAAAAAAAAAAAAAATATTCCAACAACTGATTTTTAAAAATCCCTCACTGCTTTCTCTGAAGTCTGTAGAGATCAAGGGTCATGCCATTGTTTCTGTGAGCTAGAGCAGAGCTAGGCAGGACTGAATCCTGAGTGACTTTGACAGTTACCTTCTTCCAGTGAATCAAATTTCTTCTTTTCAGGATCTTCAGCTTTAGAAGTCCATTGTCAACTTCAAGATCACCTGCTCCTTTCTTAGGAATACAAAAATTATGCTTTGATACATAAATATCAAGCCAACTTAGTAATTAATGAGATGGAAAACTATATTTCTCTTGAAATACTTTACATTTATATACCTTACATTGTCTTTGGAAAGCTGCAAAATGCTGAAAGTATGAAACAATTACAGTATTGATGGGCTTTCTTTTATTTTTGCCTGCTTGTCTAATAACAATAATCCAGACACCACCATTGAGGAGAGCTATCAGTGGAATGGGAGTGATGGAGAGTGGTCATATGAGTATAACCTTTCGTACGTATGACCAATATGTAATATGTTCATTTGTTAAAGTTCTCAATAGAAAACAAAAATGCTAGAATCAATAATATCTATATATCTATATGCCAAATACATTAAAAATAAAACTGATTGTTTTATTTTTAATTATTTGCAAGCAGAGAGAGAGAGTTAGAAAAGAGTCAGACTGCAAACAAACTCCAGATGCATGAGCAACTTTGTGAATCTGGTTTTTTGTGAGTACCGGGGAATTGAGCTCTGGTCACTAAGTTTTTCAGGCAAGCACCATAACCACTTAGCCATCTCTCCAGCCCCAAACTGTGAAATCTTTTTTAAAAAGTACTTAAAAAAGTAAAACATTCATTTCCATATTGGTAGGTTTGAGATACCCATCAGATTAGTTTTAGTTTGATATTGTACTTGTTATGGTTCTTCATGGGTAGAAAAGTAATAGAACACACACACATTCACTAGTCAAGGTTTTCTAGAGCCAGAAACTGAATATATATATATATATATATTTATATATATATATATATATGGAAATTTATTATGGAAATCTGCTCATATGATTATTAAGAAGTCTGAGAAACCCTAGAACTTGCAACTTACAGGCTAGAGAGTCCTGAATGCTCCTGGTATGTTTGGTTGAGAGGTTGGGGGTAACACATTGGTATAAATCATGGAATCTCAAAGCCTGGGGACCTGGAATTCTGATTTCCCAGAGAAAAGACTAAGTCGCAGCACCAAGAGTGACTCAGTAAGCCACTTTGTTCTATCCAGGACTCCCACACACTATATGCAGCCTATTCACATCAGTCCTTTAATCTGTCCATTGATGTTAATAATAATATCTTCCAGAAACACCTGCTAAGTCACAGCCAGGAACACCAAAATTACATACACATTACCAGCTGTCTGGGTGTCCCTTAACCCTGCTAAGTTGACACATAAAATTAACCATCACAAAAAAATTAAACCCACTTAGCAACTGCATAAATTTCTGCTTCTCAATGGAAGGCTTTAAGTGCCTTATATGAACAGTTAGAGATTCTATCTTTAGTTATCAAAGTACTGTTACCAATGAATGCAGCAGAGTCCTAGTTGCCCAAGTTGTAGACTGTAGAATATGAATATTTCATATTCAAATTGTAGACTATAAATATAAAAAAGTAAAATCATGTTACTTTCATAGAGATAATACAAGGCACAAGTCAGAGCACTGATTACATTAGACTAGTGTTTTGTCTATTAAGATTTATCTTCTTGCTGAGGATTTCATTCCCTTTGCTTATAGTTAACTTCAAAATCTCTGCTTTTTAATCTACTGTGCAAAACTCTGACATTATATTTTGTGTTTTATTTTGCTTTACCATGCCTTTTGTTAGTTTTTTTCTTGATTTCCTATGGGCTATTTGAATATTAGTTAAGATCCCTATTGATTTATGTATAGCTATTGCTTTGTATATATTTCGTGGCTGCTCTTAGCACAACTTCTCTCTTTCTCTCTAACTATAATTTTAGTCTATTATCAATGACACTTTACTCCTTTGAATGCAGCATGAAACCTCTCTCACATTTTTGTCTCTTTACTATCCCTATTATTGAAATGTCATTATCAGAATGAATGAATGCTTGCTCTGCTCTCCCCTTCAGTTTCACCCTAATACATATGGGGCTGTATTTGGGGGTGGTGGCTTTCTGGTGGTAAGTAACATTAAATGAAATAGAGTAGTACCCTGATCCAATAGGATAAATGGTCTTATGAAGAGAGACACCAAAGGGAGCTCAACCTCTATCTCCCCAGGCCAACATCAGCAGCTCACACCAAGATAGTTAGGTTGAGGACAGGGGCAGAAATTGTCCATGTAACAAAACAGGAAGAGAGAATTCCACTGGAAACTAGATCTTGGACCTTCCGTTTTAAGTTGCCCAATCTCTGATATTTTTTATGGTAGACTGAACTCATTAGTATAGATCATATAATAATTTTTGTATGAATCACATAAAATTTAGGGAACTCATCAGGAGAGGAATAGATGTGTTTAGCCATATTTTAGGGTTTATTTGTTGCACATGTATATAAAATTTTCTTTATGATGCTCCAAGATTCTTCTTTGAACATTTGCTTTTGATTTAAAGAATTTATTTTAGCCAGTCTTTATGAGTAAGTCTCTTAAGTGACAAATTCCCTTAATTTTCTTTCATATGGGAATGACTTTATTTCACTTTCATTCTTGAAAAATTGTTTTGCCAGATATAGAATTTACAGAACAGAACAGTTGACAGTTCTCTTCTTTCCGCACTTGATAAATACAGCACCCCTCTCCTCTGGCCTCCTCCATTGCCTCAGATGAGAAATCCAATTCACTGACATTCACCTTGGCATTTCTGTATGGATAACATGCAGTTTCCCTCTGGCTGCACTCCAGATATTGTTCCCAGTCTTCTGAAGTTTAATTAGAATGCATCTCTTGGCATGGTCTTTTTTGAATTCATTATTTGAGGTTTTCTAATCTTTTAAAGTTTGTAGAATTATGTCTGGAAAATTATGACCATTATTTCTTTAAATATGGGACTCTAATAATATGAAACTAAATCTTTAATCATTGCCTGGATTAGACAGATCTGGGCTAACATTCCATACAAGCCATTTAATAGGTAAATTGTCTAGATAAAATCCATCCCAGTTAGCTTTCTCTATTTTTTTCCTATAAAATGGGTAATGATGGCAGAACATATTCAAGTTGTTTCATGAAGCAACCCATATGCATGGCCAGGGATCATTTTCCTTGGGGAACTGCTTCTTTGGCACTGCATGTGGTGGGGCTGCTAGTTTTAGTATATTTTCTCCCCCAGCCCCTCTCCCTTTTTTGAAAATAAGCCACCCAAAGCATCAGCATTGGCTCCTTCAGCCAACTGCATGTAACAATTCCTCCTTTGAGTTTCATGATTGTTCGCTGCATAAATAAATAATCACTCAATCCTCAATATTATTTCTTTTCAACATAGTGAATGTAACAAAATACTTAAGTGATTTGCAGTACAAGTAAACAAGTGGTTCCCTGTTGAAAAGCAGGAATTTATTATATTCATAACCTAAGTTTTTCTGTCTTTATTGCTGTCTGTACAGTTTCCCCATTCTTTTGGCTGTATCTATCTTACTAAGCATGTCTTTATGTACACTATCTTGGTATATCTTCCTTCTTAAATCTCTGAGCTTCTTCTCCTATATTTTTCCCTTTCTTCCCTCTCATTTTCCTCTTTTCTGTGGGCTCTTTTCTCGTTAAGTTTTGCTTATATGTATTTTGATTCCTAGCTCCATATTTTAGCCATACTGAGCATCCATTTCAATCTTATTTTTTTTTTTTGCTCAACTTCTGCTTATAGTTTTCAGCTCAGTATTCAATTCTGCATCAGATCACAAGGGTCCTTTAATTTTTAACCATTAGTTTTGTATTCATTTTGTCGGGGATTATTTGTATCTCACGGGACATTAATTTTCTTTTTCTATATTAAAGAAGAGTCTCTTTTCTCTCTATGTATGTATACATATATTTATATATGTGTGTGTATATATCTTAAACCTATGTATAAAATGTATTTATGTAAAGTTCTAAAATTCAGTATATTCATGTATAGATAATAATAGTATGTTTAATTTCATCTCTGACTCTTGACAAATCTTAATTGTCTATGATTTAAAGTCTTTTAAAAATTATTTATTTATTTGGTGTGTACATTGGTGTTTGTACATGTGAATGTGGGTTCATGAGTGCCACCAGAGTATGCGCATGGAGGTCAGAAGACAACTTTTGGATTGGTCCTCACCTTCCACCCTGTTTGAAGCAGGGTCTGTCATTGTCTCCCACCTCTCCTTTGCCTGTGTCTACCTCCCTTCTTGCTACAAGCACACTGGACCACAGAGACCCACCATAGCATCTGGCTTTTTAGGTGACGTCTGGGGATCCAAATTGAGGTACTCACAGTGGTGCAGCAAACACTGCTTTCTAACTTATTTATTTATTATTTACACTTATTTACATTTATTCTCATAGCATCTCCCCATCCTTGTTAAAGTCATTTTATGTAAAAATAATGCTGGCCCTTTGTGTAAACATGGATCTGTTGTGATTTTTATTAAAACAAAGCTAAAGCCACATGGACTGTCATAAGCAAGACTGATGACAGTAATGTTGATTAATCTCCATATGTGTGAGCATCTGGTTTTGGGGAATTGAGTAGGAAACACTCAGCATTAGTTCAGAGTCAGAGTGCTCACCACTGCTGAGTACTGAATATTTAAATTATCCAATTGGATGAGCACATGTGGACAGGCATCTAATTGTGCTAACAGGCCCTTTAACCCTTTATTCACTCATTCCAGGCCTTAAATCTGCCTTGCAGTATAGAGGCTATTTCTAGGGGAGAAGAGAGAGGGAAGGAACTGTCCCTTTGCTTCTGGCTGAAGGGCAGTAGGTGACATGACCAGTCAGGGTCTCTAAGCACTATCATGGCAGCCCTCCTGAATTCCTGTTGTCATCATCCATTTCTTCCTCATCTGTACTAATCTCACTCATAACTCTGTCCTCTGTGTTGGAACCTCAAGAAAAAAGCTTTGTTAAATATTGATTCAATGCTACAATCTCTCCCAAGACTTTCAAGCATGGACCTCAACTCTCACTGGAAACACAAAGATGGGGCTTCTTAGAGACCTGGCATATTTGAAGCTCTAAATTACTGACTTTACCTCCATCCCAGGACCACCACCAACATGTACCCAGGGATTACAGATATTTAATAAGGGGTTTCATGAGTATATTTTCTTCTCCTAAGATTATGCTATAAATATGAAAATTGGACAGATTCTATTTTAAGTATCTTTAGTATGAATAAGTATATACATTGTATGAGCAAATCTTGTGACTGTGTCCCAGTTTCCCTCCTCTCTGTTCCCTACCCACTGGGGTCCTTCCTCAGTGTGCATACTGGATCTGTCCATAAGTTAGGGGGTTATGAACTGCACCAGAGGTAGCCAGTTTTTCTTTTTTGTCTTCCCCCTTTGTGTATTGTAGCTGAGGGGGGATGTCTCTGGATATTCTCCCCCCACCAAGGCGTTTACATTCTATCTGCCACCTCTTCCACTCAGTTCCCTGAGTCATAGTGGGTGAGTTTTGAGTCTGCTTTGTTGTTGAGATCTTAAGTGTCTCTGGACCCTGGGTTGTGTTGGGTATCCTTGGTGTCTGTCTCCATTGACCTTTCATGGGTTATCAGACTTACTGTGGTGATTGGTTTTCTATTTGCCTCATCACTTTCTTCTAGGTTTCATTTGGGGCCTGTGTGAAGGCCAGGGGTGGTTTGCCTCCTGCCAGGATGTCAGCCATCATAGAATGACTTGTTGGTAGAATTGAGTTGTCCCCGGCTCTCTCAATGCCTTCTGAAAAATACAAACAGAATCTCCATCAGAGAGTGAGATCAATATAGGTTAAATGAGACAACATTGCTATTTTGGCTAGCTCCTAATGGGTGTAGCCTCTCTGTAGCTCTCTGGTAGTGAGAATTTCCCCTAGGAGCCTGAGATATTGGTCCTCAAAGGATTATGCCATGGATCCCAGTTCCAGTTAAGGGCTCCTTGTCACTAAGTGGATCTCTTAGCCAATCAGTAAGCCATTGATTACCCTCCTTGGTTTAGTGCCACCATTGCACAGATGAGCATTTCTTGACTTGCTGATCTCTTCCATATAACCGTGTGTTCAGCATTCTTGTGACAACTGTCTGTATTGTATATCAGTGGTCTCTGCTTTCTCCAAATATCACTGATCAATTTCCCCTGGCAGCTCATGCAACACTTTCCAGTGCTACACATACTACCATCTAGGAGCTGGTTATCATTCTGGATCTAGCAGGATCTCTTGGTGTTATTTGATGACAAATCCTTTCAAACTATTTAGGCACTATTTTGTTGGCACATACATAGAATATATATATATATATATATATATATATATATATATATATATATATATGTTAGATAATCATCTATTGACTAATTGAAACCAAATCTATCTATCAATTTTTACTTTCTTATTTTAATGTCTTTAATTTTAATGCTAATGAGGAAAACGTGTTTTGTTTTTCCAAATTTGAAATGTCTTCTCTTGGGATAGCTTATACAACTGTGTTTACAAAGTATAAATATACCATTTTACAATGAGGAAATTACAGCTGATTTCTACAGTGCTAAACAATTTCATTCCACAGAACCTGAATGTGAATAATTGACATCCTCTGCTCAGGATTACTCAATTTAAGTTCAATGAATACAGATCATGCTTCAAAATAACATCATCAGAAACCAAATTGGCCTATCTTCGGGATGTTTATGAGATTTTTAGGACCATGTTCACTGAAAATAGTAGTTTCTTTTTTTTTTTTCTTATACGAAAAATTTCACCCAAATTGAAATGAGCTAACTGTAAGTCTGAACAGACATTGTTCCATCTTCTTAGTACCTGGACTGTTACAAGCCGCCAAAATATTGCTCAGCATCAGGGTTGTTAGCCAATCCAGTGTTCTCTCACATCTATTACTAATCTGCTAAGAAAAGGCAACAAAACGGCCAACAATTAAAACAGTAACTTAAGAAATGAATTGAAATCACTTGGGAAACATTCCATAATAGTAGTTAATTCTGGTAATGGAAAAAGCAAAGAATAAGTGTAGAGAATAGGACTTCACTTATAGCAGACAGACTTCTCTGCAGCAGTTTTACTGGAAGACATCTGTTTCCCACCTCTCCCAGTACAAGGGAGCAGTGATGTGGATTCCAGTTATTTATGTCTCTGTGTAGACTGTGTGCCTGGGGTAAGAAAATAAAGCATGGTATGCCTTGCTGCCTTCTTTTGTATGATGAGGACGCATATATCTGCCACAGAAAGTTAAGTAAAATAATATATGCTGTCATCTCTCCTGCAATACACTTTTCGTATATTCTGAAATACAATAGATAATGTGATGATGCATCAGTTTATTGATTTTCCAGGAGATGGAAGAAGTAGCAATAGAACTTTATATATACAGGTTGACTCTAAGGATAGTTTCTCATTTCAGAAACCTGAATATGTAAAAAAGCAAACCTGTGCTCTAGGTTTGAGAAAATTCTATGGTGTTTGCTAAACCAATATTCACTTCCCTTCTTTTTCATTAGGAAAGCAGAGAGCAGCTCCCCAAACAGTCAAGGAGACTGGCATTACTTGATGTTTATTTATAAGAGACTTTATGTCTACTATGACTATGCTGAATCTAATGTTTAATGGATCAAAGAATTCTAGCCTGAGATATGTGTGTTCATATAGAGTGGCCTTTGTTTCTTATGTTAGTCTTGTAAATAAGACGAAATGGCTCATGGGTTCTGATGCATAAGCCGCATTCAATCAGTCCTAGCATTTTCTGGGAATCCGATATTGAGAGTGTTGCAAAGACTGAATTTCATTGACTCTTGAAACATTTGGAATGCAAGCAAACTGCAAATTCAAGAAAGATAATTACATGTGATCATTGTAAAGTTTATTTTTGACAAAGTGAAACGTGAAGTGTATATGCTTATGTTGCTTTTGTTTGCGTCAGGGGATAGGGAAGTACAGAGAGCTTCGTGGGAACAATATGGCTCTGTAGTTGTTAAGTTATTTTCTTTCTAACATAGCTATACTAATTGACTTCCCTCAGACTTATTCACTGCAGCTGAAGTAATCAGCCAGGACAAAGATGACAGAGGCCAGAATTAGAAACACAAGAAATGGGACTTTTTTCAAGAGGAAAATTTGTATTTATTTCCAAATATTTTATATACTATATGTAACAAATATTCTATATTATAACAAATAATATAAGTACAGTGGGTAATTAAGCAATACAAAAACATTTTCTCTAGGTAGCCTAGAAGCTTGGCTGCATAGAACAACAATGCTCTCACAGTGTCTCTGCAAATCTTCATTCACTGTCCTAGACAGGAGCCTTATATGTGCAGCTGGAATCTGAGCCGTGTCGATTGCCCACCTGTGTCCACCCTTTGCATAATTTTCACAGTTTCTATGTTTCTTTTCTATAATCGAGCTCTTATGTCTTCAGTTTTAAGGTTTTGGGGTAATCTAATTATTTTTCTTTTTAAATTGTTGTTAAGATTCTTGTGATGACTTTTTTTAATTTTTATTTTTATTGTCCATAATGAGTTACAATATTTAGTTGGCAAACAATGAGTTGTTATCCTCAATTCCCCGCTGCCCCCCCCCTCCCCACTCCACTGGATAACCTCCTCCATTGGTCGTCAGGATCAATACTTGTGACAGGGGACCATGGATAGCCTAGTATTCAGCCAGGTTCTCCTGGCCCTAGTATGTTGTTACTGAGGGGTGCCATGCCTCTGGATAGTCTCCTCCACCACGGCTCTCACAATCTTTCTGCCCCCTCTTCAGTATCCACCCTGAGTCGTGGTGGATGAGCATTAAGGCTGCTTTAAGGTTGTGAGCTTAGGGGTCTTTGTGTCGAAGATCGTTGTTTTCTGTCTCACTGGCTTATCCTGTGTTGATTTAATGGCTGTGGCTGTGGGTCCCTTGTTTGTCCCGACATTCTCTGTGGGGTTCCATGTGGATCCTCCACGGTATGACTGTGGTGGCTCCTCTTTTGCCAGAATCTCAGCTATCGGCCTACAGTCAGTTGGTAGGGTTAGATGGGCCCCAGCTCTCTCGCTGCATCCTGAAAAATACAAACACAATCTCCATCAGAGAGTGAGATCAGTGTAGGTTAACAAATATACACAATTCTGGATTATCTAGAATCTATTTTTAGTAGCCTCACCCGTAAATCGCTCCCATAGTGCAATTTGTCCTGGGAGCCCAAGAGTACGGGATCCGGTGCCCATCATCCTGAATCCCAAGTTCCAGCCAAGGGGTCTCCCTCACTAAGTGGAAAATTGGCCGAATTTGAAAGCTGTTGATTGTTCCCCCAGGCCCAGGCTCCTCCATTACACATGTGCTCCTTTCTTGGTTTGCTGTTCTCTCCCAGTAGGAGGTGTGGTCAGCCTACACTGTTTCATGTCAGTGGTCTCTGTTTATTCCAGCTGTTGTTGATCAGTTTCCCCTGGAAGCCTGTGCAGTGCCTTCCAGCACTACACTAACTGCCTTCTGGGGGCTGGATACTGTTCCGGATGTTGAAGAGTCTCTCAACACTGATCGATAGCATTCTGTGATTTCTTCAGCAACAGGGTTTTGCCTCAGGCATGGGGAAGGCACTCAAGAGCTTTGACAGAATTCTGTCTTGTTGTTGGAACCTCATGGGTCGCTTTGGTCAACATTGTGATGACTTTTAAAGCTAAGTTTTCATTCTCTTTCTCATTAACAAGTAAATGTCAGTAGCAAAACCTAGCATCATATTGGATGTTGCTAGATGTAGACAGGCACTCAAGCTAATTGTCTAAATTTTTACCCCAGTTTTAGGATAAAATAAAGCCTGCTTCAGCCTCACACTCTGAGAATAATTGAATAATGCAACAGCTACAATACTGTGTCAATGACTGAGAAGCCTGAGGGAACAGGTCAGAGGAGATCCTCAGAGACGATTTAGTTTAGTGGCTCATTGTTACAGAACAGGAAAAGGAGTCTCAGAGACAGAAAGTGATTTGACCAAGGTCTTTTCAGGGCAATCTCTTTTGTAGCTAGGGACTAAATTCAGAATGTCTGACTGCCAGCCTGAGGGTCCTTTCCATGAAACCTGGCTCCCTTGGAAAGAGTGCAACAAGCCTCTTGTCAGTCTCTGAACTTCTGGTGCTCTGACCATGATAGTGATGCTGTCTGTGACCTGAAACAAGACAGGGAGAACTTGCATGTCTCTTCTGGATTAGGAAGCCCATGTGCACCTAGGCAACCAGGACCTCTGTTAGAGAGATGTCTGATTATATCTCACCTAAAAAAAAGTGATTAGATTAGCTACACAATAAGAAATAGCAGACATTAGTGAAAACACTAATACGTCCAGTTCACTTATGATGTCATTGTGCTACATCTCAGTTCATCCTAGTTATGAGGTCTCATTTACATATCTGTGTTTCATTCTCTAATTGGTTACTTGTGCTAGGTGAAACTGATAGACGGTAAGCATAAATATTAGTTTATTATCAAATCATTAAAAGCATATAATTAATTTCTACTAAAACAGAGATTCTGTGCTGGCTTTGCAATGCATGCAACTTGCTGTGCAGTTCTATAAATGTAGTATCTCTAGAGAAATTGATTTTTGACAAGGAGGTGGGATGCTTTCATTCTAAGTAAGATCTATTAAGTGTCTTCAATGGTGAGGACCAGTAAGTCCTCGGTTACAGATGAGCCACTGAGGTATGAGCAATTAGATGATTCCAGAATCCCATAGGAAACTAGGAGCAGGCAGGAATAGGTTGAAGAGATGCAAGGATGTGTTTCAGTTTGATGCCCAGGACTCTTATTGCCACCAGCTAGTTGTAAATACTTTCACACGTGAAGATTTTATTTAACTCAGGCCTATGTTTTCTCTTAGGAATATATATAACCATAATCAACATAGTCTCATAGAAACCAAGATTAGAAGATTTAAAATGGGTCACTCAATATGACTTTTGAGATTTAATGTTATTTCTCCTTTTAAAAAATGAATGCACATATTAATTTTCTATTTCCTCTCACCATCTGTTACCATAAGCTCATAGACATAGCTATAAATCATACTTACTAACATTTTACTCCTCTTGCCTCATGGGGTCTATTCATGGAGGTGCATGTTTATGTATTTGCAAAGTCACATTAGCGTGTATTCTTTTTTGTGTGTTGAATAAGGACACAGTAACCTTTGTAAGCATTATTATAAGCATCAAATTAAGAGAACAATGACTTTGAACTTTGGAGAAAACCAGCAATCTTTAAGCACCATTGGCCACTTTTAGCAATATCTCTAAGGGATCAATAAAAATGAATTTCTTTATGACTTTCTTGTTTTTTGTAACAGAAACTGGTCATTATGAAATGGACTTTGAATAGAGCAATTCTGCACACGCAACTGTCCTGATTTACTAAAGAATGCATGCAGCTGCTGATTTGTCAGGTTAGCAGGTGTATATCTTGGCTGTCAATCAACTCATAATGCTTATAACCATATGTCTGTAAGTGAGATATAAGAAAAAAATAAAGTATTTTCCATATTTTTTTCACACAATTAACACAATGCTCAACATAGAACACTTTATCTTTGGTCACCAAAAGTGTGTGGGAAGAAAACACATATTCTCCAGCAGACTCAAAGTGGGCATTCTAGAATTTAGCTCAGTACTAACACTGTATACTTGAAGATAACAACATGTCTGATATCTCCAGTCTCAATTTCCAAGACTTCCCACTGCTTTCAGCCCCTACTTCGTTTTAGACCCTAAACATAAGTAGTAGGTTGTCAGTATAATTCTTACCCAATTAATTAAAGCAAGTTTGAGTTTAATTAATTTGCTCAACAACACAGGGCAACACTTATGTTTGCTAGTTTTGATAAAGGACATCACAAAGGACACAAACGAATAAGCAGATAAAGAGATGGACAGAGCGCAGTATGTGTGTGGGGGGGTCATTGTCCTCTCTGAGTGTGACATCCGCCAGGCATCTCCAAGTGTTCAGCTGTCTGGGGGAAGATTGTTTGGTTATGTTACTTGGACATAATGATTGAATCATTGAATCACCATTGGTAATCCACACAATGTTCACTCATAGATCACTTGTTATCTCGTTGAGTATGTAAAGACAATTTTAGCATTTCAGATAGTAAGAATGAGAAAGACTTGGCCATAAATGAAAGAGTAGGATATATATGCATCTGTATATATACATGTATATTCTTAAGCACCACAGTGTCCCTGTTTATAATGTGAGGTATATTACAGAGACAAACTTAATGAATGATAGTAAAAGTGTATTTCCAAGAAACTATTATGAAGTAATATGTGTTTTACTCTCTGACTAAAATTTATAGAGATCAAACAGTAAATAAATAACTCTTTTAGAATATCAAAATACATTGAACCTAAATTAATTAACTTAAGCAACATGGAATGGATAATTCATCTGTATTCCAAAATGACTTGGACTTTGGTCTTTACTTTTTGGATATCAGCTACAGCGCTGAGTGATTTATTGTGAGAACTACACATTTCATCATGGATAATACTTTTATTTTACTTGTGAGGTACAATGATAAGTTCAATTTGCCACAGGGGTATTTTCTCATTTTCTTTCTGAACTTTGCATGGTAAAGAAGTCAATTTTTTTCCTCACACCTGCAACATTCGGCTGTCATCTTAGCTGTGCTGTGGTATTCAAAAATTTAAATCTGTCCTGTGAATTTCCAAGTGTGACCTTTCTTTTTATGGAAGATGCATTCTATTTCTAGTTTTGCTTAACCTAAAGCAGCTTTGGATGCAAATGGCTATGTCTTTATAAACGTACCAGGTAAACTTCTTGTCGTGCAACACTATAGTATGATGATCAACAAATCCACTAATCATCATGGTTTCAATAATATCATCAAATGAAAACCTACATAAAAAAGGAAATTATTTTATTTTAAAACAGTAAAGCATTGTGGGATGATTTATTGTTGCAATTTAAATTATAGCACATAAGATCATAGTGCTTTCAGTTTGGTAAATATAATTGTTATAGAAAGGTATGAATTAGAATAAAACATTAGACATTATAATGCTAATAAATGTTATATCGAAGTCCAGAAACCTAAGTTTGAGCTCTAGACTGGCCTTGAGATGCCTGTGTGACCCTGAGCAAATCAATCTTTCTAAACGATCATTTCTTGAAGATAACTTAGAAGTAGCAATTTCTTCTCTATTTTACTGGATTGTCATGTGAGATATATTTTTGGAATCTGTGAATTCTATACAAATACGAGGTGAAGGTATTTTAAGAACAAGCTCAATCATGTTGGCTAGAGGGCAGACCAACACTCAAATCAAAATATGCCAAATTACTCTCCCTTAGTCATGAAAAATTCATCACAGCTCATAAAACCCAACAGCAGTAAATGAGAATTATTTGACGTGCCTATTTTGCTGACTTAAAGGATGCTGATTGCTATAGTTCAATACTGAATGTCTCCCAAAGACTTAGAGGTTAAAGAGTTGGTTCTGGGGAAGCTTTATTGAGAGGTAAAGGAACTTTTAAGCTGGATCTATGTTACTGGGGACGTGGCCCCAAAGGGAATTACAGGGCTTTGATAACTTCTTTGGTCCTTTTTGCTCCTTGGCTTTTGACATAAGTGGTTAATCTCTACCTCGTGTCATGACAGTGTGCCTCACCACAGGCAAAAGCAGTGAGGACAACCAATGCTCTGCAACCTCCAAAACTTTCAGCCTAAATGAAATTTTTCTCTTTGTAAGTTATTTATCTCAGGTATTTCATTATGGGGATGGACAACTGAATAACACTCTGGTGATATGGAGTTATATGACCTCTTCCTCATTGCCTCTCAACTTTTTAACTTGTGCCAGGAGTGCACATGTATGATGGTTATTTCCCAACAAATCTCTTCTAGTAACAGGAACGTAAATCAGTGGAGGCTCAGAGACAGTGATTTGTTCAGGCCTTAAAGTCCAAGGAATAGAGACCATCTGACCAAGTTCTCTGACTTTGTTGTATGGGAAAATTCCTCCACATAAAAAGCAGAAAACAACTTTGCCAGCTTTATCAAAAACAGCTGGGGCAACTCATGAGAAAAGGTGTAGGCCATTATACACATCACCCTCACCCCACCACCACCTGAGATCGCAGGAACCCTGTGTGCCAGCTGTTTGCAATGACACATGGGCTCTTGTGACCTCAGGGGGAGATAGAGCACATGGAAGGTAAGAGATGAAGGAACAATGAGCTCCACTGAGGTGGGTTTTTGGAACCTCAGTGTAGTAAGCCCTCACCCCCATGCTGAAGGAGGAGCATCTGCAGGGGTAACCCCCATATAGTGAGCCCCACTGAGGTGCTGCTCTGTCGTCTCATGCCCCTGGACACAGACAGGAGCTTCTGGAAGCAGCCACAGGGAGGTCATCATTCAGGGTGGGATGAGACTTGTCAGAGATGCTGCTGCTCTGGGGCCCCCATGCTCTGTAAGGAAGCCCTCATCCCGAGGCTGAGTGGAGCACTGGAGGAGTGATCTTGACACAGGAACCCCCTCATAGTGGCTGCTTTGGGGGCTCCACATTCCTATAAGTAACCAAACTCTGTCTCCAAACTCTGTAAATAACCCCAATAAACTAATTGATTCACCAAACTGGTATTGGTGCACCCATACTTTGGTCTGCCATCTGAAACTTATTTGGAGTGAAGATATGTGTTCCAGTGTCCCCAGGGGAAAACTTTCCAGTGACAGAATTCTTGGAGCACTCCTGACACATCCAGCAAGGAGACTAGGCTGATGTGATGGTTGAGAAGCATCTCTCTCCATGCTGATACTTCCCTCTCTGGATAGCTAAGGCCCTCGATTCAACCAACACCACGTACCATGCGCTCAGCATGCTAGGAACATAGCAAGTGAATGCAATAAGCCACAACTATCTGTGATGGAAATCATCACAATCCAGTGAGGGCAGATAAATGGAAACTATTTATTAAAATACCAGGTTAACAGGGTGCCAAGGAGTATGCTGAGTCATTGCCCACCTTCACAGAGACTGGTGAATCAATGACCTCACAATCTATTATACCATAAGTGTAGTTGGGATGGATGAGAGGGGATATAATAGTATAAATGGATGGGAATATGACCGATATGGAATATGATCATACAGTAAAGTTCAGAATTAATCAAAACAAGCAATTAAATATGTGGTAGGCATATCTACAAAGTGCTGAATGAAATTAGAAAAGACAAAATTGAACTCCAAAGGAATGTGAAAACAGTAAAGTCCAGGAAACTGATATTGATTCATTGTAAGTATTAAGTTCTCTTACTTTGTTTCCTCTCTTTAACTTCTCTTTGCTGCATACTTAGTAAAATTAAGAAGACATTTCAAAATTCCTCAGTCATAAATTCTTGTTCCTTCTTCAGCATATGTCCTGCTAATGTTCTCCAAATAATCCTAAACATGAAATTTACCAAAAAGGTCATATTTAAATGATTTCTTGAAGCATCAGTGAGCTAATGTGCTTTGAAAGGTTGTGACAAGGATTTATGGTAAAGTTTCAGGGCTCAGTGGAAGTATTTTCCTGTTATGAGATTTAATAACAGTGGATTGCTGTGGAGAGCAGCAAGTTCTATACCCTCAGAATTATTTTAGTTAAATTAATTTGAAATCATATTATATTGACATTGGTTTGATTTAGTTACAGAGTTGTGGGTTTAGATATGTAGGAATATATTTATGTCCATTAATTCTATTGGTTAATTTTTGATATAAATCTACAAGTTGTGCCATTGAGGACCATAGTGAGCATTCAGCAATTTCTATCCATGATAATATGAATAATTTGGTAATAAATACCAACTACTATAACAAAAGTTTATCTATAGCAATACCTTATAATATGTTAAAGTTGATGAACCAGTGTAAGTTTCAGAGTTGAGGAAGACGACCTGTACAACAGGGACCCTTATCAAACATCTCACTGCCTTCTTATTTAATTCTATGTGTATATGTACACACATATATGCATATATGCATTGTGAGTACACAAATGCTATTTGTACAAATGACAGTTAATTATAAGTTCACACAAAATAGCGAAAGCTTGAAGTAACTTTCTCAAAGTTACATTATTAATAAGAACCTCAATGTTAGCTATTATTTCGAATCTTATTGCCCTTCTAACCATAGAAGAGGAAATATGCAAAAAGGAAAAGGTTGCATCTGCATAGCCAAAAATAAACATGCAATTTGACCGATTCAAAAAGAAGAGAAATGCATTTTTCCAGGGAATGGAGGAAAAATATTTTCTGAGAATAGTAACTGATTACCAGTTATAATTAGTTGTTAAAAATACTTTCCGTTACTGCATGAAAATGTATCCATATGTATACTACATATTTATGTCCATATCTATGTTTATCTATATAATATTTATTTTCTCAAATGACCCTGATCCCATTGTAGTGTATTTCTGAGGCCAGGAATAGATGAATCTGAGGAAGTGTGAATCCATCACTTTCTCCTTGCTGGGTCAAAATACCTGAGCAGAAGCAGTTTAAGGTTTATTTTCAACTTCAGTTCCAGGGTGGAGGAGGAATGGTGGTAGGAGCTTGAGGCATCTGATCCCATCCAGTCCCCAGGGAAAAAGCAGGAAGCATGCTACTGATTTGACCCAGAAAAATAGAGGATAGCAGGCCATTTACTACATCACATATTTAGCTCCTTGCCCTTCCTGCTAGACACTGATCAGCAGGTGTTTTAAGTGTGTGGCACTCAGAGAATATTCAAGTATTTTATCTGAGCTGATTTGAGTGGATTGGATTATACTGCCCTTAGGAGTGGGACCTCACACTTGTTCTATAGCGAATTATTGAATGTGAATGTATTTTAGGGGAAATATGTGATCAGATATCAAGCAAATAGAGAGATTTCTAACAGCCTTCATCTCAAGAGAAGCTGATGTAATTTATGAAACCTAAAGTGATTCTAAGAAATCTAAGGGAAATAAATCCCTTGCAGGTCGAATAACAGCAAGCAGAACACCAGTTCTGGAACTTGAATGTTGGAACTTCACATGATGTAGCAATTTCCTTGAAGTAATATTGGGCTAAAGTTATTGCCTCTTTCTCTACCTTCATCTACTGGGGTCAGTGATTGATTCATAACTATGGAAAGTTGACACCTATGTTTAGAATCAGGACATAGCCATCTTTCCATGTTATACAATAATGCCTCTCTTGGGAACTCAATATTTTCATCCATAGTGTAGTTTGACCTTCAAAAATAATTGGAGTTAGTGGAAGAATTTTCTCCACTGTTTCTAGAAGGCATTGCAGTGAGCAAATGTGCCAGTGTCACAGAACTTCTTAATATCATAGACAAGAAAAAAATCAAAACAAAACAAAAGACGTAGTTCATTTCCCAGCCCCTGACTTTGATCCTTCCCTCCTTAGTGACCTGGGTTTGGAAAATAACTGGCTCATGGTGACCTAGACCCTCAAGGTCAGTCATGACCTACTGGCATTGTTGACATTTGACTTCCCATCAGTGACCTGTGGCATGGTGGGGTCTATTTCATCACGTTCTCAGTCTCCTGACTTTCTGTTTGATGAGTTGGTTTATTTCCCAAGAAGCACACAAGATAGGTGAAAAGCCATTAAGGGAACATGTTCTTACATCCCTAAAAGCAGCTGTTCAGCGTGAGTTTATACCATCTCTACACAGGACCACTGGCAGATGATTACCATTCTAAGTTTTTCCAAGCATCTTTTCCTCAGAGTCACACTTAAATTGGAATGTTTAGTATTGTGGATTGTCTGGACATTGTAGGGCATACAAAATTGTCTATAGTGAATTGGGGTACTTAAATAGTTGTGTTACAAATATACATCCTGCAGACAAGTCTGGCCCCTGTAGTCTATAAACTGACATTGCATCTTTTCATCTTTCCATAGTTCTTAAAATTATTATACAAATAGTAGCAGCAAATCTCAGTGCCTGTTCATAACCATGTCTAAGTCAGGCAAAAATAAATTATTTGGTTACTTTTACATTCTCTCATTTTTTTTTCAGGCTAAGTATAGCTTTTTCAGATGCCCAAGATTTAGAACTTTAATTGATAGCAACAATAGAATTCATGAAGCTTTCACTATTTTCTGAACATCCATTGTTAGCAGAGCATGATGGTGCACACCTTTAATCCCAACGCTGGGAAAGGTTAGAGTTGGAGGATGCTGTGAGTTACAGGTCAACCTGGGTTGGAATGAGACCTTCCTCAAAAACAAGCAAACAAATGTTGCCTGTAGCTATGGCATGTATTTTAAAAGTTTAAATACAGTCCTTATTGTGTGTCTTGAAATATACAAAACATTTATTTGTGTATTACGTTGGTTGCTCTGTGATCAAGATTGACCGTGTGATATCTTGCCAACTACTTCTTTACTCAAATTTTAAATGATTTGTAATAGAACTATTTATGAACATACTCATGATCTCCAAGAATTTATGAGATAAGCCACATTCTTTGTAACAGTTTGAAATTGTATCACCTTTACAGCAATGGAGGTGATACATTTATTGAGTGGAGGATTCTTTTTCTCTTCTTTCTTTTTGTTAGTTTTTTGTTTTGAGACAGTATCTCAGTCTGTTGCCCAGGCTGGCCTCAATCTCAAAAAATTCTCTTGCCTCAGCCTGGCAAGTGCTGGGGCTATAAGTATGAGCCACCACAAATGGCTCTGCATCTTTCAATTTCATAGTAGTGGTATTTGAAAAACAATAGATTGTATGTTTTAGTAACTAAGTAAACAAATAAAATATGGAGAACAGTATTATAGGTGCCACACATGAGATATAGTAATTTTATGGGTACTTCAGTATGTTGATGCATTTCTCGCCAATGTTTGATGTGCTATATGCCATTTTACTTTAACTCCAAAATGTTCACGGAGCCATATTAGAAACTACTTGCTGATTGGTCTTCTGTGTGCTTGGAATGGCTCAAGTGCATGGTGATAGCTTTTGCCATGTTAGCTTTCCATCGTGGTGCTGTACTATCTGAGCTAAACAATTAAGGGGAGAAAAACTCTACTTTGGTTCACAGGTTCCTTAGTTTCAGTTCATAGTCACCTCATGACTTGGGGCACATGGTGGAGTAAAGTTGCTTGTCATGACAGCTGAAAGACAGAGGAGAGAGAGAGAGAGAGCAATGCATACTCTTTAAGACAACACCCCCCATGACACCCTTTCTCCACCTATGCCCCAGCTACCTCCTGAAGTTACCACTACCTCTCAATAGCTCATTAAGTAATGAAACTGTAACTAACATACTCCATTTATGATCTTAGAGACTTCATGATCCCATCACTTTTCAAATGTCCTGCTGCTTGGAACACTGTATTGCATTAACAAATGACTAGTTTCTGGGGAACATTTAAGTTTCAATCCATCCGCACTCCTCTTTTTGAGATACTATTTATAAAGGGCAATAAGGCAAAGAACAGATCAATGCCTTGTTCAGTTTCAGTCCTTAAGCTGAGTGAAGCATTACACCAGGGGACTTCCGTGTCACCTTGTCATAGAGAATCTACATAGTCCTTAGCTGAGAGAGGGCAAGGGCTAGGGGAGAGAAAGCAGCCTCACTCCAGAGATAGATCAGTCAATAAGAAGGCCAACAAGACTTCCAGAGCTGTGGTTACTAGTCTCCAATGACCCTTCAGGGAGGCCATGAGTATTGGATATATTTAATTAAGCTGAAACAAGCCCTTTGGTTCTAATTACACCCTTGAGACCCATGAGTAATAATGTAGTATATCATACAGATTCTCTTCAATATGATCCATACTTCTTGTGCAAAGTATCAGGATCCCTTCCATGTCTAAGCCAGGAGTGAGGAGCCCCTCACTCTCCTGTTCACTGACCTCTCTTGAAAAGAGCAGTACAGAGTGTATTATCCTTTAATTCTTCTCTTTCTTGCTTCCCCAAATGATAAGCATCAGAGCATTATTCAGAGGGTTTACTCTTGCAGCAAAGAATTGAATCACAAGAAAACCTGTTACTCAGTTCTCTCTAAAGGTTTACCAAGTTCTATTCACCCCTTTCACACTTAATATATATATATATATATATATATATATTGTCCATAATGAGTTACATTATTTAGTGGGCAAACCATGAGTTGTTATCCCCAATTCCCCAATGCCCCCCCATCCCCAATCAGCTGGATATCCTCTTCTGTGGGTCGTCTGGATCAGTCCTTGTGGCAGGGGACCATGGATAACCTAGTACTCAGCCTGGTTCTCCTGGCCCAAGTTCACACTTGTTTTGACTCTATTGAGAGGGAGATCCATCTCTCCCTTCCCCATGCTCTATGGAAACAATGTGATTTTTTTTTATACCTTATACTCTTTATACCTTACACTCTTTACCTAAGCCTGAAACTGAAGTATAGATGGAACAATGTTTATGAATCTTATTTTATAAGGGGGCAAACCCCAAAAGATGGACCTGGTCACTGAGAAGACATGAAACTATTCACCTCCATTTATTGAAAGTCTACATCAAGAACAGGTTTAGTGACAGCTGTAGAGCAAAGCCTTTGCTCTCTAAACATTTTAGATATAAGTGAATAAAAAGAAATACACATGGAAGTGAGCTATTGGAACTATTTAGCCAGTAGAACAATATCCTGGAAGCAGTGCAAGGAAGGTGACACAATAAATATCTTCAAATAATGGCGATGGAACCTTGGAGCAAGAGTTCTTCTCAATAGTATGGGGCTAAACCCAGATCCTCTCATCTGAAAGAACGAATAAACTTTTCTTCCACTTATTAAAAAAAGAGAGAGAACTCTCTAACCACTATAGATGTCTTGCTAAAGTTGGTTCTAGTGTGGTGTGGTAAGATTCATAAATGGAGAAACAATGACTGCTCCTTGGGACAATACAGGAATCACATATAAGGTTATGGAGCCCCAAGACCCTCTTAATCTACCCAGACTGTGAGTTCTAGATTTTCAGAACTATAGGGTCTGAAACCAAACCTCAAAGATAATTTCTCACCTAGAATTTCTTTCCCAATCCATTCCTTTTAATGTCTGCCTGCTGAGAGCAGCACTTTCATCAAGCAACATAAAAGCATTTCCAGAAATGTGGTTTCTTTTGAAATCTATTTGTTCAGCCTCCCTTCAGTGAACAGTCTTGTTTCGTTTGGTTTTTCAATATTTAGTTTGTTTCAATTCAGTGTGTTTTACAATGTCCTAATCATTACTCTTTCACTACTACTAAATTATGACTAATCCCTGGATTTTGCTAGATAGAAGATTGATCAGTGTTTTTATTGGAATGCTGTATTGCTTAAACGTCAATAACTGCAAGGGAGTTTCTTCAGGGGCGAGGTTTCTGGGGTTTTAGTGAGTGTGATTGCTCTCTCTTTGTCACCTCAGCTTGGAATTTTACTGATTACACTCTGAAACTGCATAATTGTGTAATTAATCTTGAGGATGTCGGAATGCATATTTTTAAAAGTAATTTTCTTAAGGAAATAATACATATCTCATTACTTTTTACTGTAATTGGTATTCATGGTTTCTTAGTTTATAGGTGTAAACCCTGCCAAAGATGGCCAATATCAGTGCCATATATTATTAAAATGGATTAATTTTTCAAATACATCTTCCATTCAATTTCTCATTAAACGAGGCATTGTAAATTCTGCTGCCAGGGGATACAAATAATATGATTATGCAATACTTACATTATTTCAAGTCGTCTCAGCCAGAATGGATATCTTCCATAAGCACTGTGCTCAATCTTTATGGAAGAGAATTTTAAGAAATAGTTGCCCATACTGACCAAGGACCATACGTAATCTATGATGCTTTCACAAATAGAGCTTGTGATTGCTTAACTGGAAGTTGCATCCAGAAAGAGACCCAGAGACAGTTTCAAATTCACCTTCCTTCCAATGGCTGAAAAACAAAATTGACTTGTTCCAGGGCCACCATTCTTTGTCTAAGAAAAGTAGAAGCAAATGGATGAATCAAAGTGGATAAAGGAAGAATGATGTTAGGTAAACTGTAATAATAATATGAATGCTGATAAGGGTATCCTAAGATGCCCATTCACTCACAATCACATAAACAACAATCTGCTGTCTACATATATGGACACTGCTTGGAGTAAATAAGGCATTGAACTTCTCAGAAAAAGAAACCTTAGTGGAAATCTTAAAGCATTAAACTTGAATAAATGCCAGGCATAGGGTTCTACACAATGGAATCCAACCAGTTCTTGCTATAAGGAGCACATGATATCCTGAGTTAGACATGTATCATAATAATTTGAATACAGTTTTCCTATAAGTGACAACAAAATGCTATATATATCCAAAGATGACATCTCCCTGTGCCAGGAGTAACATAGGTCTTCAGGAGAAACTACCCAGAAAGGCTAGTTTCATCTCAGCTGTAGCTTGAAGATAGAGAAGGTTGTGCCTTTGGGAGGAAGACCATCAGGACTAGATCAGTAGGTTCAGAAGTATAGGTGAGAATGGGGGTGGTGGAATCTGCAAGAATCAGTATTTGGGTTCCATGAAGCTAGAAGAAAGGGCTGGTGATGATGGTAGGTATGTTAGTTACTTTTCTCTTTACCCTGACAAAATACCTGAGAAATGAAACCCAAAGAAGAAGGGGTTTACTAAAGCTCACGGTCTGAGGATGTAGTCCATAGTGATGGGAGAGGTATGGAGCTAGTCACTGTGTTATCAGCCAGAAAGTAGAAAGAGAGGGATGAATGCTGGTGTTCTGCTTCTTTTTCTCTGAGACCCCAGCTTTTGAAATGGTCCCACCCACATTTAGAGTGGGTCTTCCCACTTCATTTAACCCAGTGTAGAAACTCCCTCATAGATATGCCTTGAAGTTTATTTTCTAAATTACTTTAGATTCTGTCAAGCTGAAAATCAGTATGTAACCATCCGAATAGGGCCAACCTGGCTCACTCTTTGTGGGTTATGGAATGTGCGAGAAGGCTATAACATGGAGATGAATGTAATAAGAATGACTTCTGGAAGACCATTTGGAGGGAGATTCAGGGAAGATCAGAGGATAAAGGGGGTAGATTGAACAATCCTTGTACTGTGGTACCAGAAAATGTGAACAGGAAGGCTGGTTTAAACTCAAGTTCAAGAGGATACTGTGACTGATAGATCTTAGATCTAAAGTAGGAGGAGTGAGAATTAGTCTAGGGTAGATGGTTAGGTCACTAATGCAAATCAAAACTTGGAGAGTTTTAGAGGCATGCGAAATGAAATTTCAGTATGGAGTATGTTACAGTTGAATTGCTATGGTGTTTGGGAATAATTTAAGATTAAGAAATATGAGTAAGTAGATATTTTGGGATTTCATTTTAATTCAATTGAATTATTTTTAGGGAAGATCTAGACTTATAACAAAGTTGAGCAGTGATAACGAGGGTTTTTCCTGTATCTTCAGGACTCCCTCCCCATATGGAGAGCTTTCCCTATAGCCAACATCTTAATACAAAGTAATGTTCTTTTACAACTGATGAACCTACAGTGATATACTGTCACTCTATCTATAGTTTCATTGGACTTTATTATTGGTGCTGTATATACCATGGAGTAGGTAAACAAAGGAGAGTGTCCACCACTGTGTGTCATACAGCACAACTCACTGCTCTCTACTCATCTCTCTCCCCTCCCCTTGGTCTCTGGAAACCACCTGTTTTCATTGCTGCTATTTTCCTTTGTTCTAGAATGTTATAGAATTGGAAACATACAATATATAATGTTTCAAGTTGCTTATTTCATTTATTCATACTCATTTTTTTTGGTTTCCTTGTGTTTTCCTATGGTTTGATAACTCATTTCTTTCAGTGCTGTGTAATATTCCTTATTTGGATAGACTGCAGTTTAGTTTTTCATATATCTATTGAAGGATATCTTAGTCCCTTTGAAGCTTTAGCAATTTTTTCTTGTTTTTCATTTGTTTTTGTTTTTTTGTTTTTTGTTTTTGAGGTCGGGTCTCACTAGCCCAGGCTGACATGGAATTCACTATGTAGTTTCAGGTTTGCCTTGAACTCAGAGTAATCCTCCTGCCTCTGCCTCCTGAGTGCTGGGATTAAAGCGCATGTGCCACCATGCCCAGCTAAGTTTTATCAATTTTATATAAAGTAGACCCAAAACCACATTCTCTAGATGTTTCTGTAGACATAATCTCCTAGCTCATGTACATAAAATTAAAAAGCATAAGTTTTGGGTCATAGGGAAGGAACATGCTTAGCTTTATGAGAACCTGGTAAATTGTCTTCAAAAGTAGCTGTACCATTTTACACTTCTTTCTGCAATTAATGAGCATTCTATATCCTTGTCAATATTTGTTGAAAGTGTTCTGGACTCAGGCCATTTAAATAGGTTTATGGTGTTATCTCACTGTTGTTTTAATTTGCACTTCTTTAATGATGAATGTGGTTGGCCATCTTTTAGTATGCTTCTTTGCAATCTGTGTATCTTCACTGGTCAAGCAACCATACACAAATTATTATTTTATTTTTATCTACAACCTGATATGTGTGTGGGCCTGTGTCCTTTTTAAAGATTATTTATTTATTTGCAAGTAGAGCAGGGAGAGAGACAGATGGAGAATGAGTATTGGCACAATAGGGCCTCTAGCCGCTGCAAATGAAGTCCAGATGCATGTGCCATTTGTGCATCTGGCTCTATGTGGGTATGGTGGAATCAAACCAGGGTTGTTAGGTTTTGCAGGCAAGCACTTTAACTGTTGAGCTATCTCTCCAGCCCACACACATTTTAAAATCAGGTTTCTCAGTTTTTATTGTTGGTTTTAATAGTTCTTTTTATATTTTGCATGATAGTTCATTATTTGTTATGTCTGCTACAATTTCTTTCCAATTTCTGTCTTATCCTCTCCTTTTCTTGAATGAATAGTGTATATTGTAAAATAAGTGTAGTTACCTACCAGGATTTCTTTAAACTTTTATTTTTAAATAATTTTGAATTTACAACAGAGTAACTAATTACTTCAGGTAAGTTGGTATTTGCTGAGTTCCTCAGTAACTATAAGTTACTGTTTGTCCCTTTATGTACTCCTTTCATGAAACACAAGACGCAAAGTCCCACACCATCACTATAAACAGTAAGGATCAATATCATTGTTAACAATAAAAATGATAAAAATAATTCTGTCTTCTTTCTATAAGGGTCGAATGAAAGTCTTGAGACTGTGGAAACTCCATAAAGAAGGAACATCTAGGCTAGAACAACATATAGCTCCATTGTTGCCTGGCATTCACGTGGTCCTGGGGTTAATATCCAGCACCACATAAAACTTGGCATGGAGGCACTCACCTGAAATATCTGCACTCAGGAGGTAGAGATAGGAAGGTCTGAAATAGAAGGTCATCCTCAGCTACTCTCAAGGCCAGACTGGGCTACACGAGATGGTCTCAAACAAAAAAAAGGAACGTGTAGGAAAATTAGAAAACTCAGCCCTAGGTGGACTTTTTTTTCCAAATATTTGAAGATACCCAAAAAGAACCCTTCCTTGGATTCATTTTGTTTAATGTTTTCAGACTATCCATCTCATAAGGGACATTATAAGCAATGATTTTATACTCACCAATACATCATTACATAGTAATCACGATACGAGTAATGGTTTTAAAAAGTGGCCTCCTAGACTCAGGCTTGAATCTAGAGTCTCCAGTGAGCAGAGACCTGCTGGGGAAGAGGCATGTCACTGGAGATGGATCTTTAGTCCAGCCCTAAGGTATGTGGAGAACAGTTTTCACTCTGGCTATTTGTGCTGTTGGTGTTTGCTGGCTGTTTGATGGTTTTTCTCAAAATGGATCTATGGAAGTGAGCCAGCTTCTTGTACCATTGATGGTGTTCTCCTGGAATTGGAGGCCTGAAATAAACCTAAGTAAATAAAGCTCCCCAATGCTGCTTTTGGTTTGTGTTTGTCTCAGCAGTGTGAGCCCGACTGCAACTAGTTTGATATTGGCCTCATCAACTAACTTCACAACCATCGAAGTTCAAAATACTTTCTACAGTTTGAATCAGGATTATGTACCTATAGCATCTCTTTACCTGGGAGATGCTGAAACCTAACAATAAAAACATGGAAAAACATAAACCAAGCTGCCAGTGAGTGCTGTTGAACATAAATAAAAATACGATATCTCAAAGATGTAAGGATATTTATTCTTTTATAGTTGTATTTACATGAAGCTTGAGATTCAGTTTTATTACTCTAATTCTTGATATGAACATATGCCATGTCTCATAAAATATTTATTCTCTGAACATATAACACTCTTTACCAATGAATATTTCATGAGCCATGACTTACAGTTTTTCTTTTCTTTACATAAAGGTAAGGAAAAGAAAAATTACCAGCACATCTGTAACTATGGGCCAGTGGACCTTCCCATTATTTCCTGGATGTAGTAGAGTGAATACAGGTTTCAGAGCTATGGAAGATATAAGAGCAGGGAAAGGAAGGCATGGCCGATGATGGATCATGAATCATAAAGGTCAATTCTGGATGATGAAGTGTGCAGAAGGAAAGGAGGGAAGATTTTAGGAAGTCTTTCTGGTCTGTGATTGGGGTTATCAAAATAGGAGTATATGTGGATGCGTGCTTAGGAAATAGAAAAATTGCAGATTTGGGAATGACAATAAATAAAATAAATTTTGTTTCAAGCCAAGTGTGAATTCTTGTCATTTGTAGGAGGGCTGATAAATTCATCGCCTCTTGCCTCACTCCACAGCTATGAGGGAGGCTGTTCCCACTTCCTTGGCTCTGGCATTCATGCAGATTGCCTACTTTCCTCTGAGGCTCTGTGAACTTGCAATGTGCTCTGGGGTTTGCAAGGGTTACTAGAACTTGATGCTGCTATGAGATGATATCAGATTCCAAAATGAACTTTTGCAAATTATTATTTTTGAGGACAGAAATTTTTACCCACTCAAAAGGTGCTACATGAGAGGCAAACAACCTTCCATGTTGGGGAAAGTAATGAGGAAACTTGAATGTTTCACCTAATAGCTTTTTATGGGCTATGAATAAGTAAACACGGGCTGAAACAAGATAGAGCAAACATAATCTTTGCTGGGGAAATATTTGTTTAGTGAGCTACTAGCCAAAATTTATCCTTCTGAAGGACAAAGATGAGCATACGTGTTCACAGTGGGGCCTAAGTGTGACATACAGCTGATGTGGCCCAGGTCTCACTACCGGTCCTTTCACTTATTTATAGTTTTACATAGTAAACAGTTACTGAGTATCCCTATTATGTTGCACTCAGTGCTGTGCTTAGGAAATAGAGAAACAACTTAAATGATATAAAATTCCTTGTTTCATGGATGAAGGGGGTTACAATGCAGTGAGTTACAATGTCATTTTATAAATCTGAAGTTACAGCCTTATACACTCCATTTCCTCAGCTCTTGTCTTCCAGACAGTGTTGTGTAAGAGTGGCTGAGCACTTCTGTTTCTGTGGAGCCTTTAAAGGGCTGAGGAACTAAAGCATTTTGTACATCTATGGCACACAAACATCCCTCAAACATTCCTCTGATATTGAATGGTTAAGACAGAGATAAGCTAAGTGCCATTCTTCTGATGACCACAGTGATCAGAAAATCCTAGTTGTGTCCAGACTGCAGTGTAAATTGTCTCCGTACTGTGCCATTTGAAGAGGTGTTATGAGGGCCTTCTTATACAGAACCCATGTAGCAATTGTAGGTTCTGGGTTCCAACATGGCCGACAATCTTCTCAGAAATCTCCCATTTACCCCTTATTAACAGCCGTGCCCTGACAGGTACACATTGATGGACCATCAACATCATAGCAATAGCAATGCCAGTTGTTAACCATGTGATTTTAAATACACAGTATATTCCTACAACATTACAGCATTGAGGTCCTTTATGGTTTCTAGAATAAGGTTCTCATGCCAATTCAATCCGGATGTGTCACTAGTCAAAAAGGACACTCAAGCAGCTTCCCTGGTCTTGTCACTGCTCCTGCTTTTCTGGTGATGATAGAGCAGAGCATTTTTTCTCTATGCCAGCCCAAGGTGCCTCTTTGACTCATGGTGATATGTAGCTTCTGGGAGTTGAAAGAGCCAAGGTACACACATGCCCACCATGAAACCATGACCTCTGCACAATTTGGATTCATAGTTCTGACTCCTTTGTGTGACACTTCACCTTTTGTCAGTGGAAATAGAACAAGAAGCTCCACCTTCCTGGTTACTCTTGGCCCTAAACCACCTTTCCTTCCTCAGCACCCTAAGCAGTTCCTTTTACAGAGATCTCCTCCCAGATAAATCCCCAGAGCTCATGGCATTGATGCTAGAATGAATGTTATTATGAGCTGATTGGTGAAGCAAAGTTTATTAAAAGAGAGTTTATTAAAAGTAGAATGAAAGATGTTCCAGGAAAGAGAAAGAGATAGATTCACACCTGCTAAAACAGATGTAGGCTACTCCAGAATTAGAGTCAATGTAGGAGAGAAAAAGATATACCTGTGTGTGAAAGTCTGACTGTGATGAATGTATGGCCCCAAAGACTCATTCATTTTTTATTAAATTTCCTACTTGAGCCACTAGGAGGCAGATTCCTGCTAGAGGGGGGCATCACTGGGAGTGGATCTGAATTCCAGCCCAAAGGTGTGTGAAGAAAGCAGCTTGAGTTCCTGTAGTTAATATTTGTGTTTCTGGCTGTTGGTGGTTTCTCTCTGCTTAGACCTATGAAAGGAAACCAGCTTCTTCTGCCATGGATGAAAATTTCCCTGGATCTGCAAGCTTGAAATAAATTTCTTCCTCCCATAAACTATGTCTGTTCTTGATGTTCATCCCAGCAAGATGGAGCTGACTACAACAGTTATTGTTGCCAGAGAGTTGTGGTGCTACTGTGGGTGAATCTGGCTGTGTGGATTTTGGTCTTTTGGAACTTGTGTGCTGGAAGAATATGGATGGATTTGGCACTTTGGACTATGAAAGACTTACAGAGGTGTAAGCCAGATATTATGGACTATTCTTGTGAAAGTTTGAAAATTCTCTAGAGAGAGCATTTGTGATTGTTTGGTGGGCTTTGGGGGTGGACAGGCTTGAGCTTTTGCTGTGACTTAGGCACTGAGCTAATCTTTCTGAACCTCACTTCCTCATCTGCATAATGGAATGGCATCTCTCTGGAGGAATAAGATGCAATTTAATAAGAGGTTAGTAAATTGCCTGACATAGTCCTGTTTTTTTTGTCTATGGATGACAATTTATCTGGGATTTCTTGCTATTTATATGAATTAGAAGCAATTGAGTTACTACTCACATTACATATTCAGGTCTACCTATTATCTTTATAAGGACTGTTTTGTTCTCAGGGCTATTTTCATCATCTTGGGGTGAACAATTAGAACAATTCTTATTCTTCTGGCTCCTGAAACAGGTTATTGACAAAGTGCTTGTTGTTTCTACACTGAGTACCTCTCCCATGAAGCACTCGGTACTGAGATCCCGAGTAGAAGAGTGGATGATTCTGATTCTGGTTCTGGTTCTGGTTCTGGTTCTACCTCTCCTCAGCAGTGCCTTCAGGCCTTGCCACCTGGCTTTCCTCTAATGGGAAGCAGAAATAAGGTGACGAGTAGAGAGGATTAGAAAAAGTTACCTTTAAGTTTCTCATCAGTAAATGTGATGATTAATGATAGTCTGGCCTCCAGTAGTTGAGTATTTGGAAGACATTCAATAAACATTCAGGTAAATCATAGATAGAAATTTCTCATTCATTCATATGAAAAGTGTTTCCTGGGAATAGTTTAACTAGACAGCTGGAAATATGAACAGAGAAAAGGTATGGTGCAATTTCTGACACTGAGTAGCTCCTTGTCTTTTGTAGGAAGTAAGTACAATGACACTTAGACAATGCTACAGTGATAGGCTGCTTACACACAGCACGCCAATGACCATGCTGGAATTAGCATTCTAACCCAGATATTCCAGAGATAGTGAGAGTTATGTTAAGTCAAATGAGAATTGGCCAGGCTGTCCTGATGCACTACACTAAGAAGACCAAAACCTGATGGAATCCAGGTATATGAGCTTGCATGGGGCTCAGGGCTATGCTGACTAAGAAGAGAGCTGAGGGTGAAGAGTGAGGGAGGTTAGATTTCACAGAATTGTGTTTGTTATCTAGTGAGTCACTGGTTATGAATATAAGTGGACACAAAGGATTTTACATCATTGATTTTATTCAGCCTTCAGCCATTGATTCTCCATACTTGTTGATCACCCCTTGTAGAGATTAGACTTGGAGTTGATGCTAAGAGCAAGTGTCTGGATCCAAACTGCCTCTGTCCCCATTCTGTTTGTGCTTAATTATCTCATTGTTCAGTGTCTTTGCTGATAAACTGAGATAATAACAGCACTCACTTCACACTTATTTGAAGAGTAACTGAGTAACTTCATATATATATATATATATATATATATATATATATATATATATATATATATGATAGTATATGGCTCACTGTTACTCTCCACTGTGAACTACACACACATGTCTGACAGACTGTGATGACAAACAGAGAATATACCATCCCTGCCTTTTAGGTGCATAAGGTGAAAGAGAGCGACAGAGACTGCTGTGGCCTGTCCAGTCTCCTGGAATATGTGCCAATATTAGAAGAAACTTTTAGCTTTAGTTTAGGACACCAGGAGATACCTTTGGGAAAGGAAAACTGTCTCAGTTTGGATTTAAAAGATGAATAATCAGACAGAAGATACCACAAAAGCCAAGGGAAAGCACAGGAAATGGTGTATTTTGAGATGCTTCTTCTGTGAGCATGTGCAGGGAAGAATCTGGACTCAAGGAAAACCATATATATATAAAGGCTCTTGGTAAAGACTGCCCACATCTCAGGAAGCAAGTGAGCTAAATGTTGCCAACCCCCTTGTGGAGATGAGCAAGATAAATTGCAGCAATTTATCATGAACTGGTCTAGAGTTCAACTCTCCCTGTCCTCATTCCCATCCCACTGGTTCTCACATCCCTGAAAGAGGTTTCACTGTACATGCCTTCAAGCAGCATCACACAGACTTACATAGGCATGAAGGCACTGTTGGCTGTGCACAGGACGGGGCTGCTGCATGAGATCCTTCCCTATATGCTGGACGCATGTGTCTGTGACCTACAGTTTCACAGAACATCTCAGATGAATGCATCTCTGGCCCGCAGTTGCAGAATCAGATCTCCTGGTGGCTGAGAGATTGTAGTATATTAGCAATAGAGTTCTTAGTGGTGCTTGTGAGTTCCTGCTTACTTTCCATAATGCTGCTTTTGGCTTCAAGGTTTTGTTTGTAGTCGGGAGCCTGAAGTTGACCTGACATACATGTTCAGCAAAAGCCAAGCAGTTTTACAAGCATGCTCATGTAGAAAGTGTCAGGCACACCCGGTCGTCATTTCTGTGATTTTTCTGGAGGTCTTACAGAACTAGCTGGACTCTAAGGCTTTGGATATTTTTGTGTGTGTCCTTTTGTCATACACAACTGATAAACTTTTCCTGGTGAAGTTGTTTAAAGCAGAAATTGCCTTTTCTCAGTAAAGATGAAGCGATCATGTGCTAATTTACACACACAAAAAAAAAAAACATGCATGGGCAAAATTTAAAAAGATGCAATGCTCTCTTTTAACAAGGCTATCATACATTGGATTCCATTCTCTGATCTCCTAGTCATGTATTCCCTAGATTGAGGTTAAGATCTTAACGTGACTTCACTCCTTCTCTGCAGGCTTGGCTCCTGCAGGGAACAGATGATCATGCATCTTCTTCTGCAGTGCTTAGAACATCAAGCACAGAAGTAAAGGCAGAGTAACTGCTACAAAATATTTATTGGCTCGTTCTTAAAACTGATTGCACCTAGACAGATAATATATTGAAGCAGG